>RJWT010012475.1:0-14555 GCA_004365215.1 Cuniculus paca
GAGACAGATCAACTACACAAAAAAATCAGTAAATCACAAAAGTGAACCAAACCTGTGAACAAATAGATTTAGTAGACATTTACAGAGTATTCCAACCAAAAACATCAGAATACACATTCTTCTCAGCTCTAGATGTTCTCTAAAATAGACCACATGCTAGCCCATAAAGCATGCTTAAGTAAATGCAAGGAACTGAAATTATTCCATGTATATTATTTGACCATAGTGGAATCCAATTGAAAATTATGACAAAGGAAACCACAAATACTCCACAAACATATGGAAATTAAATAACACCCTCTTGAACAACCGATGGATCACATATGAAATTAAAGAGAAATTAAACAATATCTACAATTAAATGAAAATACAAATACAACTTACCAGAACCTGTGGGATACAATGAAAACAGTCCTAATAGGGAAATTTATACAGAGAAAGTTCACATCAGGAAAGTAGAATGAGCACAAATAAAATGCTTAATGGTACATGTAAAGTTTCTAGAGAAAGAACAAATCAAGTCCAAAGTTCATACAAGCAAAGAAATTACAAAGATCACAGCAGAAATTAATGCAATTTAGACTAAGAAAATAATACAAAGAATTAATCAATTGAAGAGTTGGTTCTTTGAAAGAAAAAATTAAATTGATACACCTCTACCCAACCTTATCAAAAAAGGAAAAATAACTTAAATTCATGCAGTAAGGAATTAAAAGGATGTAATCACTAAAGATCCTGTGGAAGTTGAGAAGACCATCAGTTACTACTTGGAAAATCTTTACTCTGATAGCTTGGAACACAGAAGAAATGAATAGATTCCTAAAAAGCTATGAATTACCAAACCTGAATCAAGAAGATATAAAAATTCCAAATAACTGAATATCAGTTAATGAAATTGAAAAGGCAATTAAAAACTTACCAAGAAAGAAAGGTTCAGGTCCTGAAGGATTCACAGCTAAATTCTAGAAAAGATTTAATGCCAGTACTCCCTAAACTCTTTTTAAAAATTGAAAAAGAAGCAATTCTGCCTAACTCATTCCTGGAGGCAAGTATTACCTTGATAAAAAAAAAAACCCCAGCAACAACAACGAAAAACAAACAAACAAACAAACAAAACAAACAGAGAAAGACGTAACCACAAAAGGAAACTACATGCCAATCTCTTTCATGAACACAGATGCAAAAATCCTAAATAAAATACTGGCAACCAGATTGCAGCAAATCATAAAGATTTCAAACCATGACCAAGTAGAATTCATCTCAGCAGTGCAAGGATGGTTCAGCATATCCAAATCAATAAAGGTAATGCACCATGTCAACAAAGCCAAAGATAAAAATCACATGACCATCTCAGGAGATGCACAAAAAGTTTTTGACAAAGTCCAACACTTATTAAAGATTTAAAAAAACCCTAGAGAAATTCAAAATAGATAGCATTTACCTCAATCTAGCAAAAGCCATCTATGACAAATCAACAGGCAACATCATATTACATTCACAAAAACAGAGATTTTTAAATCTAAAATCAGGAATAAAGCAAAGATGTCTGCTATCACCATTCGTATTCAATATAGTTCTGGGAACATTACCCAGAGCAATTAGACAAGAGAGAGAAATAAAATGAACAAAGATAGGAAAGGAAGAAGTTACATTATCATTATTCACAGACGACATGACATTCGACATTGAAGACCTCAAAAACTCCACCAGAAGACTTATAGAATTAAGAAGCAAATTCAGTAGCATGGCTGAATAGAAAGTCGATACTGAAAAATAAAGAGCATTCCTTTACACAAACAACAAACTCATTGAGAGAGAAATTATAGAAATAAAATCATTGACAATAGCATCCAAAAAAATGAAATACTTAGGAATCAAGCTAGAAAAGGAAGTAAAAGATCTATACACTAAAATTTATGGTACTCTGAAAAAAGACATTGAAGAGGATATCAGAAAATGGAAAGATGTCTCTTACTCATAGATAGGAAGAATCCATGAAAATGCCTATGATCCCAAAATTGTTATGCAGATTTAAAGCAATTCCATTCAAAACATCATTAGCATGCCTCACAAATCTAGAGAAAACATTCCTAAAATTCATTTGGAGCAGAAGAGTGCTAGAAGAGCAAAGGCAATCTTGGAAAACAATGCAAGGCAGGAGGCATCACAATCCCTGACTTGAAATTATACTACAAAGCTGCTATGATAAAATTAGCATAGTACTGGCAAAAAAAGAGACAAAAGGATCAGCACAACAGATTAAAACATGCTGACACTACTACAGACACACTCAGTCACCGTATCTTTGTCAAAGGGGCCAAAAAAGTTCATTGGAAGAAAGATAACCATCTTAATAAATGGAACTGGAAAAACTGGCTCTCTACATGCTGAAGACTAAAACCCACGTCTATCACCATGCAGTACCTTAACATCAAAATGGATCAAGAATCTAAATATTAAAACAGAAACATTAAATCTCCTGAAAGAAAAGCAGGTAGATATCTACAAGCAATAGGAGTAGGCAGAGAGTTCATAAGCAAAAACTAAACTGAACGGAAAGCACTTCAAAGAATCAACTGTGATCTCTCTTATTAAAAAGCCTTTTCACATCAAAAGAAACTGCCAGCAGAGTGAAAAGAAAACCTGTAAACTGGGAAAAATTTTAACCAACTGTCCCTCTGACAAAGAATTTCTATCTAGAATACATAAAGAATTATAAAAAAATCACGCCCCCAAAATTCATACACCAAACCAAAATATGGTCATCTGAAATGAATACACACACTTCTCAGAAGAAGAAATACAAATGACAAATAAATATATGAAAAAATGCTCAGTGCTGTTGGTCATTCAAGTGATGTAAATTGAAAAAACATTGAGATTTCATCTCACCCCCGAAAGCATGACTATCATCAAGAAATCAACCAATAACAAACATAGGAGGGGCTGTGAGGAAAAAGGAACCCTTCTCCACTGTTAGCGTTAGTGTAGATTGGTGCATCTACTGTTTTCATCATTGTGAAGAATCCTCAAAAAACTAGGATTAAAGGTCCCATTTGACCCAGGTATTCCCTTTTTGGGTATTTTTCTAGAAGAAATAAAGTCATCATACCACAGCAGTATGTATACTTCCATGTTTATAGAAGCATAGTTTATTGTAACTAAATCTTGGAAACAACCCAAATGCCCATCAACTGAAGAATAGATTTAAAAAAAAAATGATGTGGTATTTTATGCTATGGAGTACTATTCTGCTATAAAGAAGTAACTCAAAGGTTTTACAGCTAAATGGATGCAATTAGAGACCATACTCAGAAACAAAATAAATCAGACTCGTGTAAACAAAATATTATCTCCCTAGTGAAAGAAACTGACAGAGTAAATAAGATCCAAAACATATAACAGATATAGTGAAAGGGAAACAAACTTTGGTAAAGAAACTGCTCAAATGAAAACAACATCTGGGATAAGGAAAAGGAGAAAATATGGAAAGGAATCTGAGCAACTACTTTGAAGATAACAATATGCAGTATATTAACCACTGTTAATTTACTGTTACTTAGTTTTCAAACTCTGAATCATTGTTTTTGTTGTTTTTTCACTTTAAAATAAAAATAAAGGGGAAAAGAAACAAAAAACAACAAAAATTTTCACCAACTTCAAAAATACTGAATGTATACTTTAAATTTGAATTGTGGTAAACACTTTCCTATGATTTGAATATTTATGTCTTCCTAAAATCCATTTTAACCATTAATGTAATTACAGTAGAAAGTAAGAGTTTGGGGAGATTAGTGCCCTAATATAAGAAATGAAAAAAATAAAAAAAACTGCTATGTCATTTCTACCAGATGAGGCTTGAGTAAAACTCGGACCCTTCAGGTACTGAACATTACAAATGCCTTGATCTTAGATCTACAAGCCTATAGGACTGCGAGAAATAAATTCCTGTTTTCACAAGTTACCCAAATATGACACTTTATTATAACAGCCTAAATGGGTAAGCAATCATATGCCATTTGGAAAAATTGTAAAGTGTATAATGTAGTCTTTATTGTCACTACAGAATTACTAAAATTCTGAATACTTGGGAAGAAACTATGCTCAAAGACCTCCAAATACGAGATATTTCTGTGCAATGAAAAAACGAACTAGGGTTGGAGGTAAAGAGGGAACTATCTTGGGAGCCCAGAAGTTCTCTGTGTGATCTATATTGAGGAGTTATTATAAACGTGCATGCAGAAGATACATATTTGTTGTATGCAGCACAGTAATCTTCTTTGAGATTGTCAAAACAATTCCTCTTCTAACAAGCTTCACGATGGTTAAAATAGTAACATTAATTAATACAAAAGCATTTTAGCAAGATATCAATGCTGACATTGAATTTTTGTCCTATTGATTAATGTCCTTTAACATAAATAATAAAATATTTAAATAATGACAAAATAAACATTAACAACAAAACAAGATATGCATACCATTCATATACTACACAATAGTATCTGAAAGAAATTCTGCTAAATAATTTCCAACATATATTTATTAAAATTTTTAAAAATAAAAAGTTTTGGTGTGTTTTCTAGAAAGTAAATGAGATTAGGAGGAAATTCTAAATATGAAAAATTTGCAAAACTCCAGGTTTAACTATTTTCATGCAACAAGTTACCTCCAAATAGATTTATGTAGGTCATACTTATTTTTTCTAATAGTATTCAAAATAATATTGCATTAATGAGCATATGGGAGGCCTTCTATACAATAGTATGTTAAAGACTAAGCTCTCAAGAAAATGAAGGAGAAATTTGTGTGTATTTAAAGCACAGTGGAAGTTAATTAGGACTTTTAAAGCATGAATATTGCTTCTTGAGGTGGAGATAGTCCACATAAAATCTTCCTGATTATCTGCGTTTCTACAATATTTTATAATAAAAATACTTTTTCTATAATCAGATAAACTTGTGACATTATTGGAAGTATTTCTTACACAGAACCCTTCTGAATATTAAATGTTGTTATGCACGTCAAAACCATTTAATCAGTAAGAGACAGCTATTAAAAACAATAGTGCAAAGCAGCAAAAATTTGGATTGTGTGGTTACAAAGACTTGAGTTCAAATGCTGACTGTGACTCTTCTTAATATATGATCTTGAATTTGTGGTTTAATCTTCTTCCATTTAATTGTTTCATAGCTAAATTGAGTATAACAACAGAATGAGTCTCATAGGATTTGGTAAGATTCAATAAGTTAATTCTGTTAGAGCAGTCCTTGACCCAGCTGAAGAGCTTAATAATCAGTTACTATTAGTTTCTTTCAAAGAATATAAAGATCTAGAAGCAAACAAATAAAACAAAAAATATTATACACTACAAAATGTCTTTGTACATTATTTTGTGATGTGAAATTTGCCATAAGTTATGTAAGATTGCTAAAAGATATGATAAATGAAAAAGGAATAATTTAACCCACTTTAATCTAAGTCTCTATTCACCTTCAGTCATTTCCTGAGTAATGTTCCTTTTATTTCTAGTCATTATATGCATTCATCTACACAAGCGCTATTCTTCTCAGAGATCTCATGAGTGAACGCAAACTTTCTGAAGACAAAATTTTGTTACATTTGGTTATTTTTTAGTCACACGAAATAGAATTGCTTAAGGGAAAAATGTACATTGTGCATACAACAAACTTTTATTGACCTTGCATGCAACATGAGAAACATACTTTCATTAAAATAAGAACAAAACACACACACTCAAACACACACACACACACACACACACATATATATATATATATATATATATATATATATATATATATGGTGTGCATCAGTGTACATTGGATTTTTATTAAATAAATGTTTAATTTTTTAATGAAAGAACTAGTTGGGTAGTTAGTGTTTTTGGAAGGCAGTGACACACTTTATTGTTGTTGTGATTTCTGTTGAAGTTTTAATTTTTCCTTTAGGGACATCAAAGACCTAGGAACCATGTCAACTATCTATAACTAAAACACATGTTTTACAATGATCCAATATTTTTTTACTCAGTGATACTCTATTTTTAATGTGGTCTACAGCTCTCTAAACTTTATTTACTAATGCATCATAGAAGATATGTATTTTCCTTAGGTCCAAGCATCTCAGTTGTTTAAGGAGTTCTCAATCAAAAGGTTTGTCTACCTCCTAGAAGCCCTTTCAGAATTAGTGCATGCTCACTGTTTATTATGCAATAAACATTTACTGAATATCAGTAGACTCTCAGGTCTAGAAGTTACAGACATAGAATTACATTATTGTTTAGTATTTCTCTTCAAAGAGCCTTTAATTGTGTAGTTATTGGATATTCACTTTTCCTCAATAACCTAGGTCTTAGTGGGAAAATGCAGGAGGTACACAACCATGCCTAATAGATCCTGCTTGTGGAGATTAAAAAAATGAAAGTTTCAGTTTTCTCTCCACTGGGAAAAAAATCAGAGCTAGAGCATTCTGTAGTGGTGAAAAAGAAAGAACTGGACCCCTATTTTTTCTCAAATCATGGAATTAGAATCTGTAGCAGACCTTCCGGACACATGAGGACACACTTAATGATATTTTGTTTCATTAGCTGAACCCAAAATATCTAGTCTGATGCTACTTGGATCACCCACCTAAAGTCCAAAGTTAGCTTAATCAGAATTTAGTATAATTAGCATGCATACTGTAAGAATATCAAGTGGGATTACAATACCAATTGTTATAAATTGGAACAAAATGTTGGTCTTAACTATTATTCAAACCACATGATCATTTTTCAATAACTTGAATAACTTGGAAGGAATAATAGTACCATAATATAGTTGACTAATATGTAACCTCATTGGTTAGCAAAAGGAAGGATGTAAATGTAATAATAATTACCAAAAGCAGTCCTACTACCGCTTCTATTAATGACACTACTACAATGTATTCAGTACCTACTTCATTCCAGCATCTAAGTAGTGCAGTTAAGCTAAATTATGAAACATATTTTCACTTAGAGAAAAATCAGAGAAGTTTGTGAATGTATTTTAAAAGATCTAATGTGGACTATGTAGATGGAATGACACACATGAAGATGGAAGAATTTTTCAAAATCTGAAAATATTAAAGAATAAGAATTTTGTCTGATGAGGAAAAATTAATTTCATAATTCATACATTATTTAAATTTATTTAGTTATGTTATGGAATTCAAATTATTAATTTGCACTATTATTATCATTGAATCATTGTACAAGCCAAAATTTGCTCAGATCAAACTGAAAATTCTTTGCTAACAATTTAAAAATTGCGTGGATCTTTACTTTCTTTTAGTATAGACAAGTAAATTTGTCATTAATTTAATAGTCTATTGAAAAACAGGATAACTTAGTTTCCTTATTGAAGATACCAGAGAAGTATTGCATGATTTTGTCATCTTATTCAGTTTTATTTTGTTCATTTAAATATTGTTTTTTATTCAATTTCATCTGTTGCAAGAATAGAACTTTTCTACATATTACAAGTTATAATCTGAAACAAAATTAAAAGCAATGTTTTTATTTTTTCCCTATCTCACATTATTTCTGTTGATATCTTTTAGTAAGAAACTATGTAAATTGTTTTCATTCTAGTTGCCAATTATATTCTAAAAAGAAAATAGGAAAGGGAGAGAAATGCAAGAATTCAGTTTCATTATTATTTCTTCCATCATTTCAATTTCTAAATTCAATTACCAAGGCAAGGAATCCATGCAAGTTTGTGTAATAATAAAATATGATTTTCTTTTGATTATAATGAACTATTATATTAACTTTATTACAGCACAAGAAAATATATGTGTTTGAAACTAGTTATTTTGTAAATATAGGTGACTTGGTTGTAAATTAAAAGACTTGAGTAAGGTACTGTTACATCATTTTCTTCTGTGTGGGAGGTCCTTGGTTCCATCCCCATCACATATACTTCTCCCCAAAAAGAGATAAAAAAATTACACATTGCCATATATATATATATATATATATATATATATATCACTATTTCTTTTAAACATGTGGATGTATCCATCATAATAACATTCTCCATTGCTTCAATATATGTTTCTGTTCTCAATATTTTCTTTCTTCCTACATTTCCAAAACATACTGAGACTACTCTGTCTCATTTTCAATGGAAACAAGATGGCGTGGATGCTAAGGACAAATGCACCAGCTTTCCGTCACTGACCCAAGTACTAGAACCAGTACTGCGATGATTATATATCCTCTTTGGTACTATAGATCAATCTAAAATAAAAAGAGATGCACTGTAGAAACTAAAAGTGATTCATTGGAATGTACTCTTTGAAATGAGTAACAATGACTGCACAAAGTATGTGTGTTCAATGAATAAATAAAACACTTAAAAGAAATATCCTCATGCATATTAATTTGGTAAGAATGCAGTAAATTATCAAATAAATGACTTCCTTAACACAAATTTATTGTTTTACATTCATAAAGGTCATAATTTAGAAATGAGTCACCATGGCATAAATTATGGTATCAGTACATCTGGCCTAGATTTTCTCTGAGGGTATCCATATCTTCATCTTTCCAAGAATCAAGAAGCTACCTGTACTCCTCAGTTCATGGGCCTGTTCTGCTCCAGGCCCAGCAACGTCGATCTTTCTCATACTCCTGTTCATCTGATTCTCTTATTTGACTCCTTTGTCTACTTCTAAAGATTCTTTAATTACATTAATCCTGCTAGGATACTCCAGGATAGTCTCTTTATTTTCAGGTCAATTGGTTAACAATCTTAATTCCATACAAAACATTAATTCTTTCTCTCACCATGTAAAAAAAATAGAAGTTCCATCAATTAAAACAGAAATCTTTGAGGGATGAGAGTTATTTTTTTATTTTTCTGCCTATCATACCATGTTACAATATAGTTAATTTAAAAGAAATAAAAGCATGTTGTAAGGAACAGCTTCATATATCATGATAAAGATGTTAAATAAGAACAAATTAGGGTCGGGGATATAATTCAGTGACACAGCACCTACCTGGCAAGTGTGCATTTCTAAGTTCGATTCCCAGTAAAAAAATAATAGTAATAAAAATAAATTAATTTATTGATTACAGTAAAGAATGAATTAAAGCATTTAAGCTGGAGAAACATCAACTTCTCTTTTACAAATATTACATCTGTACAGTATAAGAATTAGTAGGAAGGGTCACAATTGTATTTATTGATAAATTAGGTGAATATTTGAAAATGAGAAAAATTATCAGAGCACAGGCTCAAGATTAAAATGCATAATACAAATTTTGAGTTCTCATTTAATTAGCTATATAGCCCATGAAAATTTTGTCTTGGTTCCCTCATGGATAAGTTGAGAATAATAGTGATAGCAAATTCATAAGCTGTTGTTTTCAAACAAAACTATGACTGTGAATTCAGTGAATCTGAGGTGATACTGTACTAATTAATTTTTAAGTTATTTATTTAATGATTACTTTGGAGGTACAGCTTACTATATGACAGTCAGAATTAAAGCAAATATGGAGAATGTCTATGAATTTTTTAAAAGTCACCCTAACCCTAACCCTAACCCTGACCCTGACCCTGACCCTAACCCTAACCCTAACATTTGATACTCTTCAGGTATCAAATATTTATTTCTTCAGGTATCAAACGTTCAATTTATCAAACTAGTCCTAGGAAGCTGTGAAGGAGAGAAGTAGCACGCTTTTGCCTTCAGTCATCTGCCACACTGGTGGAAAAGCAGATTGCAATAATAGCCATAGCAGCCGTGAAGGAGCGTGACATTTTATTTTCTATATAGAAGGAGATCTTAGATTCCTCTGAAATAAAGGACACAGAAGAGATCACCCAGCTTAGACCTCAGGAGTAGTATATCGAGAAAATGGAATGAACACAACCACATGCAGAATGAGCTGCAAAATGCTCATAAAATTAAGCATCAATGTGTGCGGAGTGGAAGGAATGAATGTTGAGAGATGAGGCTTGCGATGTAGTCAAAGGTGAAATGGCAGTAAGTATTTAGTGTTTGGTGAGTATTTTGAATTTTACTAAAACCAGTGGGAAATATGTTATAGTATTACATAAGGAAGGCCTGTGATAAGATTTCCAGTAAAAAGTGTGTATCACACTTGCTACATTGTGGAGAGTAACTGGAGACAGGTAAATTTAGAAACCTAGCACTGACGAATAACCAGGGAAGTGGTGGTGGCGGTGGTGGTATGTGTGTGGTGTGGCTATTCATATACATAAAAGATTCACAGGAAAAATCTTTATCTGTATCACTGTCACACACACCCACAGAGGATAAATAAGGGTTGATGAGTAATTTCAAATAGAATAAATGATAATTGAAGTGAGTTAAATACTACAGATATTACCTCTAACTTAAGCACTAAAATATTTATCCGTAATAGCTTGCACTAAATCAAAATTAATCTTCAAAGTGTATTTTAATACTTTTGAGACTATAAAGTGCAGTTTAACACAGCAATACAAAACTCTAGGGAAAATTCTGAAAGAAATATGTGGGAAATTTATCAGCTTGTATGAAGAAACTAAAAAAGAAGACGTTATAAACTATACTATACAGAGACATTCTTTAGTCTCCTTGGGGAAAGAAAAGGAAACAACTGAACATATTCAATAGTGCCCTTTTAAAACACAATTTTTTTTGCATCTCCTTTTACAGGAGGATTTTTTTTAACATTTCTTCATACCTTTTAGCTTACTAAAATGTTTATTGCCTAAAGTATCTGTAGAGCAACTTTCTTCATTCACTCAGCCCATCTTCCACCATTTGAAATGTACTCTCCAAAGTGTAGTAGGATACTTGTGCCCTCTTCCCTTTCCCACCTATTTCCTGCTTGATAGAATAATTTCTCTATAAATTGTCATGACCTTGACTTTTAAAATCATATCAGGCATCATATTAGCCAATTTAAAAGCCTAATATCACTCTGCACATAAGCTTTTATTCTGAATTACATAATTCAAATAGCATAATAAACAAATAAAGTATGTTAACAAAGGTACCCGAATTCAGATTGCATACTAATGCTAAGAATTAAGGATTTAGTTCATACCAATATATAAGCTATTGATAGTATGAGACTCAAGTCCTTATTCTGTGTTTCCTTTTCGTAAATGAGGATTTAAGTGAGGTGATTTAGACTGCATTAAAATCTTTAAAATGTATTAATCATATTTTGTCATTTTTGTTCCACATCTTGCTAACATTACCAAATATTTTGGGAAGTCAGTAGATTGTATTCATGAACTGAGGGTAAGAATCAATAGGCCTTGTCTTTTAAATTATACCACATTCATGATTCCTGACAGCCAGAAGAGAAAAGACTGGCAGATTACCCTGCTATCAATAAGGACAATTTAGAGCTCACATAAGCAAAAACAAAGTCAGTGAAAAATGTGCTTTGCTCCCAAAGGGACTTTTAAAAGTTTAGAAATGATCTTTGTGATGCACATTGATGAGTCCAATCATTCTGACATTACAATAAGGGTCCTTGAAAATAAAATATACAAGACCCATATGTATGAAGGGCCTGATCCATTTATAGATTGGAAGAGTCCATTTACATTTCATTTAAAAGATACGTAGGGCGATTGAAATGGGTTATATATGACAGAAATAGATTTATATAGCAATTCAGATAGCTGCAGAAGCAGGTTTTTATCATGCTTGACCTAGTGTGAACCAATATTTTCCCTTTACAAATACTCTGATTTTAATTCTCATTAAACCGTGTAAAACATCACACTTTAAACATCATATGCATTCTAGAAATAAAGACTATTAAATTTTAGTGAGCTATGGAAAGCCTATAATTTATGTCCTAGATGATGAGTCTTCAGATGGTTTTAAAACTGATTACATTTACATTTTTTGATTTAATCATTTCTGTGCACATTACAAAATGATAGTGCATTGTTATATGCAAGCAAATCTAGTCTTTGTGACTTATAAAAAAGTGCTGTTGTTATGCCCCTTCTGTGTTGCCATAAATACCTGAAAGTTTATACTACATATTTTTAAATTCACGTGATTTTTAGTCTTAAATTCAGTGCAATGACTATCAGCTTTAGAGTTCAGCAGTGTTCTCATTATAAAATGTTGAGATAGAGTTGAAGATTGTAAATCTAATTCTTTATTTTGTAAATAAGATAACTCAAAATACTGGATTTGAATTGAGATGTTATTGTGCAGCAACAAAATAAAATAAATACGCACTGAAATTTTGTTAACAGTATGACTGAGAGATCTATCTGGAGATAGATTTACGATACCTTTTAGCTTACCACCACTATATCAATCCTAACATTTGAGAAAACAAAAAGGTAGTTTAGACAAGATTAATATTGATATATTTCAACTTTAAATTATTTGTCTCTGAGAGTAAGTGCATCATTAACTTGATTTAATAATTCATTCTTAATTATTAAACATGTTTTCTGAAATAATAAAAATGAAATTATATCAGCTTTGTAAAAGAAAGCATAAAACCATAAAGCAAACTTTCTAACTTTAAAAGTGGTAGACTTGTACTACGTGGTGATTTCAAGGACAGCCTGGACTACATGGTGAGACCCTGTCTCAAAAAACATAAATAAATAAATAAATAGTTCAACTATAGTAGAGAAGATATGATTTTAGTAACATATAAGTAACAAGGCATCAGAACACCTACCCATTGATTTCTTTCAGCAGTTTATTTATTGAGCAGATATTATGTGGCAGAACTCTTCTTTCCACATGCAGAGCTCTTAAATTCTGGTTGAGCAGCACAATAAATCACAGAGTAAATGGATTAATGCATTTCACAAAGTAAGACTTGAAATGCAGAAATAAATCAGCAGTTGATAGGAGAGAATAACTAGGTAGGTGGAAAAAGCGGAAGATATACTGCCTTTAAAATGATCAGCTTCATCAGGAAACATGTTGTCCTACTAATAGTTTCCGCCTAATGAGTCTAAAATGTTAAAGATGCAAAATTTAATTTATCTTTACTAAAACTTTACTATACATTTTTTATTATTTTTTATTGCAACATAGCCACTGTCTAAAACAATGTCTGGGACATGGTAAATGCATTTGTTGCCTGAATGAATGAGTGACTACACATTTTGCTAAATACATAAATGACTCATAGGTACAAGAAGAAGGCTAAAGCAATTAGAGGAAAGACACAGATGAAAAATTTTGATTTCTAAATGAATAAACTATATTCAAATGTTTCTCCTAATAAAAATAGTTATACTCATGCTATGGTCAACTTGAGCAGTTTAGAAGTTTAACTGAGAGACTCAGCAGGGAGCCAGGGTTCTTACTTTGTAAATATCCTTACCCTGTGCAAAGGAGGGCAAGGAGATTTTATGAGTGTACACCTGCCCTGAAGGGGTGGGGGGTAGTCTGTATACAATATAAGGGAGGAGAAGGGGCTTGTTTTCACCCCTTTTGCTCTGGCTGCTGCCTTGAATTGTTGTCCCAGTGCCCTGCCACCTTGCCTTGGAGCCAGCTAATTATGGACTGAAGCCTCTATAAACTGTAAGCTAAATAAATATTTCCTTGCTTCACTTTGGGTGTCAGGTGTTTTGTCCCAACAACAAGAGAAAAGTAGCCAAGACAGAATTTGGTACTTGAGGAGTAGGGTCATTGCTGTGACTGTACCTGACCATGTGGTTCAAGAGCCTTTGGGGATGGCTTGTGGGAAGCGTTTGGAAAGGTTTGGAGATACCACCTGAATGCATAGAGCTGGAACAGCTTAGACTGTTCTGTAGGGGAGATTCTGGTCAGAGCTGAGGAGACCAAAAGACTGACAGAAATCCTGCTGGTAAAGCCCAGGTTTGGGAGGTTTCTGCTGGGAAGAAGGACTGCACTGTGTGTTCGACTCCAGATGATGTGTGTTATGGCTTGGCAGAAAGTTCATCTACATTTTGCTTGTGTCCAGAGACTTTGCCTGAGATTAAGATTAAGGACAGTAGACTAATAAATCTGGTAGAAGAAATTTCAAGGTAGTCGAATGTTGAGGCCATGGCTTGGCTATTATTAGGGACTTTTAGCCAGATTTACGTTGTGAATCAAGAGCACAGAGCCCAGCAGGGTGATTTGAAACATGCATTTGACCAGAAAGGAAGCTCCAGTAAAGTGGTAGACTGTAAAGATAGAGCTGAGACCTCGATTGCTGAGAAAGAACAGAGAAATAGAAAAGATGGCCTGAAGGCATTACAAAAAGCAGCAAATCTTGAAATTTTGCAGCTTCCAAACTGCAAAGGTGGAAGACTTTCTTTTGAGGAGAAAGCCTCTGAACACCATGTTCCAGAATGGCAGTGGAGGCCCCAAGAGGTTCCAGAATGGTGGCAGCATAGAGAATTTGTTCCTCAGAATCAGGTTCATAGTGCCCAGTGATCCAGGCACTCAATCCCTACAGCCAAGAGAGAGGAAAACCTGGCTACTGCTCCAGCTGGCAGCAGACCTCAGCATCATCCACACGGTGCCGGTTTCAGGTG
>RJWT010012476.1:0-22423 GCA_004365215.1 Cuniculus paca
TCTGTCTTTTTGAGACAGGGTCTCACTATGCAGTTTAGGCTGGCCTTGAGCTCACTTTGTAGCCCAGGCTGGTCTTGAACTCACAACAATCCTCCTGCCTCAGCCTCCCGAGTGTTGGGATTATAGATGTGCACCACCACGCCCGGTTTAGACATATGCATTTTTGTGGGTGGGAATCTACTTGCCTGAACATGAATTGACATGTGGGGATGTGGACCAGATTTGTGAGGTCAAAATATACTTGGCTGTGTTTGTATATGCCTGTGTAGGACATGTATGCGTGCGCTCTTGTGGGCCTTGTGCGCTTCCGATTTCCCCGGGCATGGGAAGGCCAGGGCTGTCCCAGTGAGCTCTAGGGGTAGAAAGCTCTGATTTTCCTTCCTAGGAGGCCCAGTCCCTTCTGTCTCTTGGCCCCCGAGGCAGTGGCTATCCCTCCAGGAGGCAGCTTGCCATGTCACTTGCCATAGCGCAGAACAGGGTCAGCAGGCAGCCTTTGGAGACCTTTCCAGATCTTGACCAAGGTATGTGTGAGTCCCTAACCTCCCAACAGGTCCGTGGAGCAAGGTCCCAAGTGGCCTGTCACCTGTTTTGAGGATGGTGTAGGGGTCCCCAGAAGCCAGGCTTCTGGTCCAGCTTGGGGTGCTTCTATTGCAGCTGGCAGTTGTCCAGGCACAGGGTGACATATCAGAGCTTAGGTGGCCTACGTGCCAGTGCCTGGGCCGAGGATCTAGCTCAGTGGCCTCAGTGCCTGCCTGACAAGTGCAAGGTCATGAGTTCAATCCCCAGTGCTGCAAAAAAAAAAAAAAAAAAAAAAAAAAAAAAAAAAAAAAAGGTGCCGGAGCCCAAAGGTTCAGCCCCCAAATCCAAGGCCACATTCTGAGCCTGCAGGAACTTTAGCCTACTGGTATCACCTGATTGTGACGTAGAGCCCTGGAGAAAATTTGTGACACTGACTCAGCTCTGCCACATGTCCCGTGTGACCAGAGTCACTTTATGTCCTAGCTTTCCTTTTTGCCTCTCTGACCTGGATTGGCTCTCTTCCCTGTCAGCTTGGACCACTGTGCCCATGTCTTGCTTACCTCCCGCCAGGCTCCACACTCACGTCCCGGGCCCTGCCTCCTGCCTTACCTCCTTTGTGCAGCCCATGCTTGGTCACTCGATCCTGGGGTCCTTCCCGTGTGGGTCCCTTTGCAACCAGTAACTTGTAACAATTCTCCTGCCTCAGTCTCCTGCGTGCTGGGATTACAGGCGTGTATCGCAGGCTTGCTCTTTCTGATTTGTGTCCACGGACCTTGCCCAGGCGTTGAACTCAGGTGGCTGCTCACGAAATGTTAAATGAAACAGTGATGGATGAGCAAGCATGAGGCTGAGTGTACAGGGCTCTTACAGTGCTACTCTCTCGGCAGCTGCAAGTCTCCCCAGCCCAGCTGTGAATTCTGCTTCCTGTGACCCACAGAAGAGTTCATGGAGGCTGCAGAGCGTGGTGCTGCTTCTCTGCTACCCTCAACTGGCAGAGCAGGGAAAGTGACAAAGTCTGGATGCTTACCTGGTTGTGGTGGGTCCTGCCTGCTGGGGACGGGGTGGGGGTTTCCCTGTGCAGAAAGTCCCGGCTGCTTCCCGTTAAGCTGAATGAGCAAAGGTCAAAATCAGAGCTTCCCTCCATCCTTAGACTTCAGTAGCCAATGGCTCCCTAGACCCCCCAGCTCCTGAAGAGTTCAACCCATCACTTTTTTTTTTTGAGACAGGGTCTTGCTATATAGACCCTACATAGTCCAGGCTGGCTTCAAACTCAAAGCAATCCTCCTACCTCAGTCTCCCAAGTGCTGGAAGTACAGGTGTGCATCACCATGCCCAGCTAGGATGATTCTGTCTGTCCATTTCCGGATTAGATTGCGTGCCTGGAGGCAGGGTCACTTATTGGACAAATGTTCGTGTGGCAGCCCCACAGATGCAGTGATGGTTTGCACACATGGGACACACAGCAGATGGGCATGGGGGTGAGCAAGAGATGGTCCCACTCCGACTTGGCTCCAGGCTGCTCTGGCACTGTGGTCAGACCAAGTCCTGGGCACAGAGACCTAGTGGGGGCGCCATAGAGCCTGGCTTTGCTGGCGGCTGCTGTCAACCTAGCTGCGTCTCTGAAGCCGCAGCGGCAAAGCCTGGGGCGGCAGTGGGGAGGACTAGCTCAGCTAAAGGACTTGGGGACTCACACAGCTCAGCTATCCAGGGTCCCCAAGTCCCATGCTGCACCTGCCATATTAGGACAGGTGCCCTTTGCGCCTACTTCTGGTACAGGGCTGGGAATTAGATCGGAGGGAGAACATCTGGGATGAGCTGCTACTTGTCCTCACCAAGTGCCACTGTGGTGCAAGTGCCGGGTGGGGCAGGAGACTTGCAGATATGGCTGGGCACCCTGCTCCTGGCTGCAAACCCCATTTCCCAATCCAGACCAGGAGTGGCTGTCTCATCTTCCTTCCCTCCCCTGCTCGCCCCACACACACATCTTCCTGCTCAGGACTCAGAGGCCACCCGGGTATGTGTCACTGGCCCTGCCTCACCCAAGGGTGTGTTTGTGGCTGGATCTTACCCATCTCTGAACACCAAGGACCTCAGCCAGCCAGCCCTGAGTGGGCCACCCCGCTCCTGAAGTGCAGGCCACGTGTCACCTCCAGAACACCTGGGCAGCTTGTGTGCCATGACACGTGCCCTCCACAAGGAGCCCTAGCTGGGAGCTGACCAGAAGCCACAGTCCTTGGAGGCTGGCCAGGCACCAGCTCAGTCATGCTATCCTTGCTGTGCTCTACACCAGAGGGACTGCCCCCAACCAGTGACATTTCCTGGGTTCCCCTGGTTCCTGGGAAGACACTGACCCAATAGACAGGTCAATGAGCAGAGAAGTCAGGACTCTTCACCCTCCCAGCACCCCTGCTTCCGGTGACACTGCCGCCAGTGCCCACGTTGCTTCATCTATGGTCCCGTTAGCAGTCCTTTTTGTGGTCCCAGTGCCCAGGCTGTGGCCACACCCTTCCTCCCCAGGGGCAGTAGAGGCCATGCTCAACCTTTTGGCTGGCCAAGCTAGCTCTCCTGGCGCCTTTGCCACTCACTCCCCAAGCTAGGTGCCCTCTCTTGACTCACTGGGCAGGGCCTGTTGGCCTGGACCTGTTCCTCTCTCCTCTTAGCCATCACCTCCTCCATGTCCACACCATCCTTCCAGCCAGACCACAAAGTAGCTGTATGCCACAGGCCCTTTATACAAACGGCATCAAAATGTGGGACCATCAGCATGCTGCTGCAGGTCACGCTCCTGGGCAGGGGCGACTGGAGGTGACACATCGCACAGGCCTGGGGCCACCCAACACACACACATATGAACACCACAGAACCAACGGCACTGCTTGGAAGGAAAGGAGAGGAGCCATCAGGAGCTTCTGACAACAAATCTCTCTCCTCCTGCATTCTCAGCGAGGTGCCCAGGGCCAGCATGGAGAACCCCCACGGGGACACTAGAACCACATGACTTCATGTCGTCACAGAATGTCTCATTTCTGCAACTGGGCCGATAACTTGTACTTCACAGAGCTGATAGTCAGCAAAAGCGAGGCTGCAACAGGGACATTTATCCAAGTACTCAATACGGCCCGGCACAGAGGTATTCAGCAATTTTTTGTCAATAAAATCTTAGCTCAGAGGCCAAGCTGTGAGCCGACTTCCCTAGAGACTCCCTCAGGGCATCCGGACAGCGCAGGCCTCCTGGGAGCCGGCAGGTGCTGGAGGGCCCTGGGCCGAGGAGTTCGCTGTGCCAGGGCACCTGATGGGGGCGGTGGATGGGACCACTAGGGAAGTCCCCAAGGGAACTGGGTAGACCCTGGAGGAGCTAGGGGTCGCACCACAGTGGTTCTGCATGTAACACAGGCCGGAGGCAGGTTGGTACGGAGGCAGGCTGGGCATGTGCCCAGGAGCGCAGGTCGGCCAGGTGGCTGGCTGCTGGCCACTGGTGTGCTGTATCTGGAGGACGGGGTAGCTCGGGGGTGGGTGAAGATGGCAGCTCTGTGTGGGGTAGGAGGCAAGCACAGGGTTCAGCCTGGAAAGGAACAAGAAAAAAAAGGATCATTCAGCTATTGGTGACCGGGACCATCATCATCCCACCCGAGAAAACTGCAGGGCTGCCGCCTGCTTTCTATCATGGAGGCCAGCTAGCTCTAGGGACCAAGAGAGGAGGACCACTGGCCCTAAGGGAACAGAAAACAGGTGTCCAGAGAGCAAGTCAGGAGTATCAAGGGGCCTGTGATGGAAACTAGAAGCCACCCCAGGTGTGACTTCTACCAGGAAGCTCACTCACTAGGAGTGGGGCCGGGGGGGTCCCAGCAGGCAGCGCACCTGTGGCTGGTGCAGTGCCTCACTCGTGTACATCTGGTGTGAAATTTCCTACCTGGGTCTCATGAGTGAAGACACCACAGACCATGTGGCTGGGAATACAAATGGAGACACGCTACTGGGTTTCTCTGAATTTTTTTCTTTCTTGCAATTCTATTGAGCTACAGCCCCAGCTGTTTTTATTTTGAGACAGGGACTCACTAAATTGCCAGGGCTGGCCTTAATCTTGTGATCGTCTTGCCTCAGCCTCCCAAGCAGCTGGTATTACAGGTACGGACCCCAGCGATGCAGCCTCCCGAGTGCTGGGATTACAGGTGTGCGTCACCACACCCAGCTGCACTGATTTCAATTAAACCTGCACTTTACAGACCACCTCCAAAGGCCCTGGGTGGGTGAAGGATGGGAATAGGCACCTCCGGGAATGAACTTGAAGGGGCAGCTTTCCAGTCAACAAAACCTGCACTGGGGCAGCACCAAGGGAAAAAGTGAACCCCACAGTGGGGTGAGGGTAGAAAAGGTCTCTGACAAAGCACTTTGACTTCCGAGTGAGTTCCATTCCTTGTTTCTCTGGTACTGAGGATTGAACCCAGGCCCTTTGCACTGCTCTTTTTTAATTTTTATTTTGAGACAAGGTCTTGTCAAGTCTCCAAGCTGTCCAAGCTGGGCTTGAACTTGAGATCCTCCTGCCTCAGCTTCCCAGAGTGCTGGGATTATGGGCACCTACCCCTGTCCCCCAGCTGGGTGCCTTCTCTTGGAGAGACTACTGAAGGAGGCAGAATTTCCTGTGCTGTGAAGTCTCTGCAGAGACAAAAGCCAGTGAAGCCACAAGTGGCAGAGGCAGGGTGAACAGAGGGAGGGGGTGAGAAAGACCTGCAAGTGGAACACCTCGGTCCGGACCGGGCTCTTGACTCTGTCACTGAAAACACAGGTAACCGTGTTCTTTTTGGTTTCAACAGAAGCTCAGGTGGCCTGCCTGGCACTTTGGGTAGGACAGCAAACAGGGCTGGACTGCAAAACAGTAAACCTCACCTGCTTCTGCAGGGTGGCCAAGAACGTCTACCCCTGGTCCTGGGCCCCATCCTAAGCAACCTTCTCAGTCAGTGACCTATCTGCTTCTAATCAAGGCTATGTGCTAGGGGATCAGACCCAAGGCCTTATGTGTGCTAGACAAGCGCTCTACCACTGAGCAGCACCACAGCCCCTAGCCGTGCATTGACTTTCAAATCTCTGACCGCCCCCCTTCCTTTATGACCCACGGTGGCCCAGCCACACCCTCTCCTAGCCCTGGAATGGCTCAAGAACCTGACTGGTGCGCTGTGGAACTTACTTGCGGCTCTGAGCTGCCTGGCGTTCGGCCAAGGACCCCGAGACGTACTTGAACATGGGAATCCTCCTCAGGAGGCTGAAGGGGAACGTCTGGTCAAGCTTCAGAGCCACTCGCTCCGGGATGTCGAGGTTACCGCAGTACGTGAGGCCATCTGAGGTCGGGTACATTAAGTCAAATTGGAGGAAGCAAGTGGGGTGGCTGTGTGCCCCATGGAAGGACACGGGCTCCCTAACATATTCTGACTGGAGGTCTAAGCCCAGGGGGAAACCTGGAGTTGAAAGTCTCCATCCACTGCACCTCGCAGGGAACAAACAGCCAGCAATAGAGCTGGCAGGCAGCTGTGAACACCTCCCCGTCTCGCCCGTCTCCTGAGCCTTCCGGCCTCCCACCACGGTCACAGGCCAGCACACGCCAGCCCTCACACAGGAGCAGGCGGGAGGCTGTCCCAATGTCCCTAGTGGGACTGGCACCTTCTGGTACTTTGGTCCCAAACAGAAAGCACCCGGCTCGATATGACAATGTGAAATTCTCTGGCAGTGTTGTCCCCATACCCCGTCACCGTCCCCATTGACAACAGTGTCCTGGTCATCTAACCTATGACTGCCCACCACAAAGATTCAGCCATCACTTATTCAGATAGCCTTTCAACTAATATTTATTAGACATCTATTATATGCCTGGATTAACGAGTAAGCATAGCTTGACTGTCCCTTATCAGAAATGGCTGGGACCAGAAGTGTTTCAGATTTCAGGTATTTTTTTGGATTTTGGAATATTTACATATCCAGAATGAGATATCTTGGGGAAGGGACCCAAGTATAAACATAAAATTCATTTTTGTTTCATTTTGACCTTATACACATAGGTGGAAGGGCATTTTACATAGTATTTTTAGTATAGCTGTTTTTTGACTGCAACCCATCGTAGATGGTCAAGTGTGGAATTTTCCACTTGTGTTAGGTTGGTTCTCAAGATTTGCAGGTTTTGGAGCACTTTGGATTTTTATTTCTGGATTAGGGATGCTGAATCTGTAGTAAATACAGACAAGGAGTAATGGATGAAGTGGTGATAAGCAAAAGTTTATAGAAGACCACGCCAGGGCCTCTCACGTCATGAGAGTGGGAAAGGCTTCTTCCAAGGGAGGGACACGAACGCTGAACCCAACATCGAGAGAAGCGACAAGGACAAAGGGGTGGTGCAGAGGGGCCTGCAGGAAGCACCACCAAGAGAAAGGTGTTCCCTGAGGTGAGCTCTTGACGGAAAGCAACCTGCATTTTCAGCAAGGTAATTCTTTGCTGGCTGGGCCATCACACGCTGTGAGAATGTTCAGCACCGTGGCCACTGGCCACTAAGTGACAGCAGCCTCTAGCTGTTGTGATAACTTAAAATGTCCCTGCCTATCTCTACACCTGTTCGGGGAGGACAGTATACCATATTTCCAAATACCAATTCCACATGATAAGCGGTGTAACGAAGGTGTCAAATGCTACACTACAAATTCCAGCATATAACTGCTGTTTTCAGACTTTGGACAATACACAGTGCTGGACTGTGATCGCTAAGAAAAGGAGAACAGTTGCTGTGAGCCGAAAGGCACACGAGCTTTCCGTCCAGGGGCACTTTCCAATCTGTAGCACAGCACAGCATTTGCTGTCAGGCCAAAGAGACAGATTAGATGAAGTAGTGGGGATATGCTGGTCAGAGTGATGGAGAGGAGGCCGCTTCTCAGGGAAGGGGCTCTAGAAATCTGTATGAGTTCTTCAGGTCTCTAGCTGAATGCTGATGTGCATACGCACAGGCTGAGTCCACTCATGCAAACAAGAATAGCTACTGGGGAAATTGACAGCAGAACAGTTCTGGAACTCACACAGCATGGGGGTACACTGGAGTTCCTACCAAAGTGAAGAGCTCTCAGTCCATACCCAAGGCATTCAGAGACTCCCCACCAACCAAAAAAAAACACTGCTTTAAAAATGAGGCTAAACTAGCTTGTTTAAAGGCTACGCTAGACTATTCCTGAAAGCTAACAAAATTTAAGCTTCAAATTAATTTTCAAGTAAATTCACTACCACAACAAAATCAACACTCTTTAAAGGAAAATAACAAAATTCAGCCTTTAATAATATAGCATTCACAGCATCTAGCATAAAATTAAAAATTGCTAGACATACAAAGCAGCATGAAAAGGAAGCCCTTAATTAGGACGAAAATCAACAAACAACCAGAACCAAAACGGCAGAGATGATGGTATAAACAGACAAGGATTTTAAAATAATTATTACAAATATGTATTTTAAAAATGTAAGTATTTGGGTTGAGGACGTAGCTCAGTGGCACAGCACCTGCCTGGCAAGCGCAGGCCTGATTCCCAGAACCTGAGCTTGATTCCTGGTACCAAAAAAAAAAAGAAAACCAAAATAAATAAGTATATATACACACATATATATGTGTGTATATCATATATATATATTCAGAAGAAAATATAATGACTCACCGTACAGAAATGAAAACTATAAAAAAGAACCAAATGGAGCTGGTGTGGTGACATACACCTGTAGTCCCAGCATTCAGGAGGCTGAGGCAGGAGGATCACTGCAAGTTTGAGGCCAGCCTGGGCTACATAGTAAGTTCAAGGCCAGCCTGAACTTTATAGCAAGACCCTGTCTCAAAGCAAAACAAAAGTAACAATGACAAAAGAACCAAATGGAAACTTTGAACTGAAATACAAACATGTGAAATGAAAACATGATAGGTGGAGTAGTTTGACCAGACGGTTAGAAACTATACAGATCATTGGATTTGATGGCAAGACAATAGAAACTATACAAACAGAAGAGTAGAGAGAGAAAAGGCTAGGAAAAAAGAAGTCAACAAACCCTTAGTGACCTATTGAACAATATAAAGTAGCCTAGCACATGTTTAATTAGGAGAGGAAAAAATAATTAAAAAAAAAAAATTAGCTGGGGATTTAGCTCAGTGGCCTAAGCGCCTGCCTGGCAAGCGCAAGATCATGAGTTCAATCCCCGGTGCCACAAAAAGAAAAAATAAATAAATAAAATAAATTTAAAAATTGAAGAAATAATGACCATACATTTTTTTTTTTTGTACTGGAGATCAAACTCAGGACCTCACACTTACCAGGCAAGCGCTTGAGCCACTGAGCTAAATCCCCAGCCCCTGACCATACATTTTTTCCAGATTTGATGAAAATTCTACTCACAGAACCAAGCTCAGTGAACTGTAATCAAAAAAAAAAAAAAAAAAAAAAAAGAAAGCTGGCTCAAGGCCTGCTGGAAGTAAGTAGCTGAGGATGGGGCGGAGCTGGGAAACATGGGAAACAGGAGGGTGGATTTGATCAATGTAGGCTACATGCAAACATGTATCACACTGAACTCTTTCAGTCTGTACAATTTATACACGCTAATAAAAAAATGAATTCAATAGCTGAAAACTATTATTCGGTGCATGCTTGTAATCCCAGCACTTGGGAGGAGGATTGCTGCAAGCTCGAGGCCAGTCTGGGCTACATCCTGAGTTCAAGGCCAGCCGGAACTATACAGTTAACACCCTGTCCCAAAGTACAAAAAAACAAAAACAAAACAAAACAAAAAAACAATGAAGTAGCTGAAGCTGGGCTTGGTGGAGCACACTTATAATCCCAGCACTTGGGAAGCTAAGGCAGAAAGATCACTAAGTTTGAAGCCAGGGAGGGCTACATAAGTGAGTTCAGGGCAAGGCTACAGAGCAAGACCTTGTCTCAAAAAAAAAGCTGAAAACAAATTAATAAAAAAAAAAAAACCAAAACTAAACAAAAATCATGAAAGAAGCCAGAAAAAACTTACATAAAGGAGAATGATAAAAATCATTAATTTCTCACCAGCAACAATATAAGCCATCATAAAAATATGATGACATCTTCAAAAGCAAACAAGGAGCTAGGCATGTAGCTCACTGATAGAGGACTTGCTCAGTACGCCAGTATGTTTGAGCACTGGTTTAATCCCCAGCAGCACAATTTTAAAAATTAATTAATAACTTAAACAGTAAGAGAAGTCTAGGGAGATCAGAAAATGCTAAAATTCTATATTTAGTAAAATAAAAGCATTTTCAGACAACCAAAAGCTGAGACAACTTGTCACCAGCAGATCTGCTGCACCAGAAATGTTAAAGGAAGTTCTTCAGGCTAAAGGAAAATGACACCAGATGGAAACTTGAATCTATGCAAAAAAGGAATGGAACTAGAAATGGTAAATACGTAGGCAGGTGTCTTGTTTTGTTAATTTAAAAAGTATTTGTCAATTTAAAAAGTATACATCTCAGGCAACCCACTTGGGACTCCTTCTGTCTCTCTCTCAGACAGAAGGTTTCTTTCTCTCAATAAATATATCCTGCTCATAAAAAAAAAAAAATTATGGCTCACTAAGTTGTTCAGGCTGGCCTTGAACTCACTTATGTAGCCTAGGCTGGCCTTCAACTTATGGTGATCATCCTGCCTCAGCCTCCCAAGTGCTGGAATTACTGGTGAGCTCCACCACACCTGGCTAGCATACCCAACTGACTACCTAAGATAAAGTAATCACAATGCATTATGTGGTTTACAACACATGTAGAATTAAAATGGATGGCAACAAGAACTTAAAGGATGAGAAGGGAAGTGAAAATATATTGTAGGATTCTTACATTATATAGAGTGTATGTTTGAGAATAGTCTATGATAAGCTTAAAATGCATACTAACAGCCACTAAAAAAACGAAACAATGGGGGGTAGCTAACAAGCACAGAAGATTAAATACTAAAAAACTATTCAACTGAAAGTACGATGAGTGAGAAAAAAATAACAACATTTGGAACAAAGAGCAAGCTGTCAGACTTACACCCAACAATAATGACACTAAATGTAAATGGGCGAATCATGCCATTTAAAAGGTAGATTGTCAGATTGGAGAACCAACTGCATGTTACCCACAAGAAATATGATTTAAGTATGGAGACACATAAAATGCTTACCATAATTAATACCTTTTTCTCTCAGTACTGGGGATTCAATTCAAGGTCTCCTACATGTTAGGCAAGGGTTCTACCACTAAGCCACAGCCACAGCCTCCAAAACTAAAAAAAAAAAGAGAGAGGGAAAGATATACACCATTTCAGCCAGGCGTGGTGGCGCACTCCTGTAATCCCAGCACTTGAGAGGCTGAGACAGGAGGATCGTTGTGAGTTCGAGACCAGCCTGGGCTACAAAGTGAGCTCAAGGCCAGCCTGAACAGCATAGTGAGACTCTGTCTCAAAAAGACAAGGGCCGGGGAGTTGGCTCAGTGGCCTAAGCTCCAGCCTGGCAAGCGTGAGGTAATGAGTTCAATCCCTGGCGCTGCAAAAAAAAAAAAAAAAAAAAAAAAGATATACACCATTTCTAATTATGAGAAAGCTAGAGCTGGGTATAGCAGCAAGTCTATAATCCCAGCACTTAGGAGGCTAAGGAAAGAGAACCCCACCACCATGTGTTCAAGGCCAGCCTAGGCTACATAGTGAGTTCAAGGTCAGCTTGAACTGCGTAGTGAGAACCTGTCTAAAAAAACAAAACAAAAAAGAAATCAGAAAGCCAAAATAACTAAATTAATATAATACCACACAGACTTTAAGGTAAGGAATATCAGGTACGAAGAGTCAATTTTATGATAAAAAAGGGTCCTTTCATGAAGATGACCTAATACTGTATGTATATCCAATAACAAAGCTGCAAAATGCACAAAGTAAAAACTGAAGAACTGAAACGCAAAGACGGACAAATTCAACAGTAAAAGTTGGAAATATTAAGTCCTTTCTCAGTAACTTACAGAACAATGACAAGGATATATAAGACTTGGATGACATCCCTACCCACCCTGAGGTACACAGACCACTGCATCTACCAGTTGCAAAACCTACATTCTTTTCAACATAAGACGTACCAAAAGTTGGGCCACAAGAAATGTAAAAGAACTGCAATCACATAAAGAGTGTCCTCTGCCCAGATGATATTAAATTAGAAATCAATAAAAAGAAAAGAAATCTGGAAAAATCTCCAAATATCTAGAGTTAAGTAACTCACTTGTAAATAACCTTCGGGTCAAAAAATCTCAAGGAAAACTAGAGAACACTTTTAGCCATGTGGTGGTGAAAATACAACATATCAAAGTGTGTGGAATGCAGCTAAACAGCTTTAAATTTTTATACTAGAAAACAAAAGTTTAGTCAGGCGTGGTGGTGCACACCTGTAATCCCAGCACTCTTGCAGGCTGAGGCAGGAGGATCGCCACAAGTTCAAAGCTGGCCTGGACTACATAGCAGAGACTCTGTCTCAAAAAACAAAAACAATTAAAAACAAAACCAGAAGATAAAGGTCTAAAAAGAATGAAATTACAGTTAAAAATGAGAGCTATGTTATCAATCACTTGTATTTAAATATGACCTCTCTTAATAGTGTACAGAATCATGAATTGAAAGAGATTTTAGGCCTGTACCTCATCTAACCCCCACCTCTAAATCTAGTGTTTAAGAAGTAACCCCACTTTGTATTTTAGTCTCCCTCCCTCCCTCCTTTCCTTTCATTCTTGCTGGGGACAAGGTCTCCCTAAGTAACTCAGGCTCGCCTTGAACTCACTATGTAGCCTAGGTTGGCTTCAAGCCTGCAGTGATCCTCCTGCCTCAGCCTCCTGACTGCAGGGATTACAGGCATGTGCCACCACACCTAGCTTCTATATTTTAGTTTTCTGATTGCCCGAATATGACCATTACAAAATTTATCCTAGTGTTTTAACCACCTATATGGTAAAAGCTGAATATCTTTCATTTTTGTGTTCTCTGAAAAAAAGATCAAACCAAGCAAAGACAGTAAAAACAAATTTGGGGGCTGGGTGTGTAGCTCAGTGGCAGAATGCTTTCTCAGCATGTGTAAGGCCTTGGGTTCCATTCCCCAGCAGTAAAAACAAACAAAGCATATAGCTTCCTATCCCTTTCATGAACAACATTTCCAGCTTAGGGGTATCTCAGACTCTGCCAGTGAAAACATATAATCAAATTAGCACGTCACCAACTGGACGAAGTTATAAGCTGGACAAGGAGATGACTGTTGATATCTTCCAGATGAGGAAATGTCCAGAGAGGGGAGCAGAAGCAGCTGTGTGGTTTTCAAAGCAGAAGCTCAAAGCTGGGTTGCTGCCCTCTGAGCCCAAGACCACCCTACCCGACATCCTAGCATCCCCCACTGGGCGCACCCTTTGGTATAGGATTGTTAAGATTTTCTTCCAGGAAGGATACATAATAGTCCAATCAAAAGGCCACACAGGTTGCTCAGGAAAGAGGTCTGGGGAATGAGCCAGGAGGCGCCCAGCAGGAGCCATGGCACCAGGACGGAGGGCATGATCACACCAAACACCAGGGCCCGCCGCATGCGAGTGCGGATAGTACTAACTCCCAGCATGGCGAAAGCCACCGGGGTGAAACCCCTGGCATCTTCCACCTCCCCCAGCTTTGAGAGCGATGACACAGCCTCAAGTGACAGGAAGATGACAGCAGAGGAGACGGTGAAGATCAAGGTGAAGAAGCAATGGCGCACAGTACCCACGGATTTCTCAAAATTGCCGCCAAAGCGCCAGATGATGACTGCGCCACACAGCAGGGAGACCGGATTCTCATAGACGAAGATGTAGGTCACCAGCCTGTAAACTGAAGAGGGAGCCGGGTTAGAGCTTGCTGCTGGGTTGCTCCAGGGAGGGAAAGCCAGGATACGAGCCATCTAGGAAAGGGAGAGCAGCGTCTTTGCTAGCAATCAGAGAGCCAGTGCAAATCAGCAGGTAAGCAGTGGGAGCAACAGTGAAAAACCCAAGATATAGCAGAGGTGTGAATGTCTAATCCCTGTTCGTTCCCTTCTGAGCCCCCAGCAAGTCTTACCAGTATCGATTTCCATGGGTGAATTTAAAAAAAAAGAAAAACAAACCAAAAACAACAACAAAAAAACCAAACAATCAAAACAACTGTTGGGATGAAGAGGTTTCTGACTTTGTAAAGTGCTTTATAAGCCTTTTGTAGATTTTAATACTGACCTACCTCACCGGGCAGTCTGAGGGTTAATTAATTGTAACAGCTTCAGGGTGGATTGAGAGGGTGTCACTTAACACTGTGTGCCAGTCTCCTCAGCTGTAATCCTGACCTCTCCTTCCACAGTGGCTGTTCAGAGGAAGAAAAAAGGGACCATGAATTATTTTACAGTTACAGGGATTATAAAACTCTCATGATAAATATAGAACTCAGAACTCTTTCTTGAACGTGTTCATCCAATGTTATAGGGAAGACAGGTTTGTTTTTGTTTTTGGTGTTGGGAAGGCAGTTTTCTGTGCAATCAGACAGCAAAGAATCATACTTTCATTTTTCTCTAATGTATTTTTATATTCTTAAAGGCTGAAACACTAAACCAAAGGAGAGAGACTGACAAAGGGAGGGTAATAGTGGAGTAAGAAGTCTGAAGGCTTGGAGTGGAATCTTGGCTCTATCTTAACCAGGCCAGTTGAGCTCAGTCAAGTCCAAGGTACAGGCTCTTTCAGCCTCCCTTTCCTCTTTGCAAAGCAACGGGGTTAACAAAAGGCCTTCAAAGGTCTTTCACATTAATGAATATTCATATGTCCATGAACACCACACCCAGGGAAGCTGTGAACTAAAGAAAAAAGGAGGCTCAGTTTGCTTCTGTCTGTAAGGACGTGTGAGTATATCCAGGATGGTGGGGACCTCGGTAAAATGAAGCGGGATCTGAGCAGGTAAGCAGGCTGAGGAAAGGTATACCTCAGTCAGGCTGGTCTCTGGAAGGCTTCATTATCTGAAGAGTACTTCATCATTTGGTGAGTACTTCCACAACTGAAATTTCAAATATAAATGTGAAAAAATTCTAGGTGAAACTCTGTATGACTTGGGGTTTATATATCCCCAGGCTCTAGTTTCAAAACACCACACAATAAAAAAAAAAAAAAAGCCGAGTTCCTATCTCAATTCTATGACTTAACAGCACTGAGACTCTCTGCGTTAAGTTCAATCTTATTGAAATAATGGGCAATTTAATATGGCCTGTCCTGAGATCGCTGAGGATTAAATCGTATAACACACTTTACTGTGTTTTGGAAAACAGCAAGAGTGACACACATTTCCCTTATTTCTGCAGAAAAGAATGAGGAAAAGATTAGGAATGACTTATCAGCAGATGTTTAGACTTAACTGGTCTGCAAAATTGCATTCCCCAGAGAAATGGAACACCTCTAACGGCAGAAGACTCCCCTCTCCCTGACACAAACATATCCCCATCGGCTGGGAATTACAAGGTTTAAAATAGATACAATAGAAGAAGAAATTCCAAACTTCAAGAGTACAAGATGTTTACGAGCTGGCAACAAAGTTTAACTGTGAAAAATGAGGGAGAAACATTTTTTCGCTGGGACGCGGGTCTTAGATACGGGTGTGCATACGAAGTGGGAGACAGAGAAAGTCTTTATCTTCCGGGAGAGATTAAGAGATCGAGGAATGAGTTTAGGGCCCTGACCGGTCTGGAGGCGACAGGGAAGGAACGAATGCAGGTAGAGAAGGGATATTACGGTGACGACGAAGATGAGGCTCGGGGAAGGCGTGACTACTGGAAGCAAGTGACAGTGCTAGAGGCTGGAGCTCCGCTGGGGAGAAGGGGTGCGCCCCGAGGCAGGGGTAGCGGGCAGTGAGGCTCGAGGGGCGAGTCCTGCGAGGCTGGAGCCCAGGCACGTGCTTCGTCGGAGCGAAGGGACTCCTCGCGCCACCCCGGCCCCGCCCCTGCTCACCTTGCCAGTCGCGCAAAGCCTCGGACCGCAGCGACAGGTCAGAGGGCGCCTGCGGGGGCTGGCGCGAGAACAGGCGGGGCCCGGAGACCAGCAGCGAGACCAGTGCCGTGAAGAAGGTGGCGGAAGGCATCTCGGGACACAGGCACCAGCTCCGATACCCAGGTCCCGGAGCTGCTGGAGCCCCCGGGGCCGCAGAGGCCGCCATAGTGGCCGGCGTTCCGCGCCGCACTTCTACTCCTTCCAGTTCTAGCCACCCGTCTCCCGTGGCAACAGCGGAAGTGCCTGCAGGAAGTCCCGCCTCCTCGGCGACCCGCCCTTTGCCGAACTGCCCAATCCTCGGGCGCCGTCCAGCCTCCGCCGGCCGCGGGATACTGGCTGTGGTTTCCGGCGTGCTCCTAAAGCACCTCTGGGAACCGGCTCCGTTGTGGTGGCTGCTTCACCAGGTCGATTATTACAGTTAGAGCTTTGATTCCATCATTCCCGCCCCAGATACCTAATGATTACGGTACCTTGTGGTCCTCAGAGCCCTGTCGTACCATACTCTTCGTATCTTTGTTCATCCCCATTTATACCAAAGGGGAAACTGAGTCTTGGAGGGTCCCGGGGTAAGACGGTTAAATACCAAAAACGGAATCAGAAGTTAGGTTCTCCTACAATTTGTTACCAGCCTGGATCTGCGTGTCTCCAAGGCTGAAATAAGGAAGTTAACCCATCCTTTTTGAAGACTTAAGTTTATGGGTTCGCAGACTGCCGTCAGGGCAAAAAAATTTTACTAACGTGTCAGAGGGAAGAGAAGGGTTTATTCGACAGAAGTGCAGGCGATCAGAGAAAGGAGACCCTATGAGCCGGATTTGGGTACCTTAGGGGGTGTCTTCAAGGTGGGTGATCTAGGGTGTGTATTCCTGCTCCATCAGGTTATAGTGCAAGCCATTCGCACATGTTTGAAGTTGAGATCTGCTGTCCACTAATATTGCTGCTTCCTGAGGATGGAGAAAGCTCAATTTATATAGGTAAAAACAGCCCAATTTACAGATTTATTGTGTCCTTAAGACCTTTATTTTTTTTTAATTGAGTTTCCTGGAAGGAATAAAAGGCTCCAGTAACTTATGTGTCCTGAAGATGCAGTTTTTCTTAAGTACAACTTTTAAATCTTAATTTACGATGCCACCTTCACTGCCACTTCCAGCCCACAACCTTGTCTCTTTCCAGAACACTGGCCTCCTCTCTGAGTCTTCTTCCGTTTTTACTTTGTAACTCTCCCTCTGGCAGCCAGAGTTCTATTGCTGGGATTTTGTTTATTTGCTTTTTTGTTTTGCTTTTGAGACAAGTTCTTGCTATGTAGTTCAGACTGGACTTAAAGTCACTATATAGCCCAGCTGGCTTCAAATTCACTGTGATCCTCCTGCCTCAGACTCCCAAGAGTGTTGGGATTACAGGTGTGTACCACCATGGCTGGCTGGTTTTGCTTTTAAGAAAGTCGGAAGGCATTGTTACCCTGCTGCAACCTATAAAGGCTTAGGTGTACCTCAGGGGTCCTGTCCCCTTGCTTCATTTTGTGCCACTCTGCGCTCTCTGTGGGAGACAAAACAATGGCTCTACTCCAAATACCCGTGTCCCCATTCCCAGCATCTGTGTACCTGTCACCTTCTGTAGCTGAAGAGATTTCATACATGTGATAACAGTCTAGGATCATTTGCTTTGCAGTACTGGGAACTGAACCCAGGGCCTTTGCACTAAGCTACAACCCCACACTTTATTTTTTATTTTTTACTTTGAAGCGGGGTTTCACTGAGTCACTGAGTCACCCAGGTTGGGTTGGAACTTGTGATCCTTGTGCCTCAGCCTCCCTAGTGCTGGCATTACAGGCATTCACCACCATTCTCTATTGAGTTAAACCAATTTAAGAACCTTGAGATGGGCAGATGACCTTGGATTATCCAAGTGGATCCAGTGTCATCTCTGAGACCTTGTAACATGGCATATTTCAACAGACCCAGCTGGAGACTCTGATGAGACCAAAAAAGCTGAATATTTGCAAGAAGAAAAACACTGTTACTGAGAAAAGGACAAAAGTGATTAAGTAGTAACACAGCTTGGTGTGCGGGTTGTGAGATCTGTTGTCTGGGCCACTTCCTGGGGACCTGGAGGCCACTTCTACAACAGTGACTCTTCACTTGAGTGCAGAAATCTGGTAGGTGCCTGGAATTCCAGAGATCTGTGTCACCATATTGTATCTGTGCTGTCTTAACCCCTGAGTCCAGTTCTACTCAGCTCTGAATGTAGATGTGTTGACTGTTTTTTTTTTAATGGAACGACAAATTTAATGAAAACTTGCATTAAAAAACATTCTCTTTGTGAGTGTTAAGATTACAGACAGAGCTGGGTGTGGTGGTGCACCCCTGTAATCCCAGCACTTGGGAGGCTGAGGCAGGAGGATCGTTTTGAGTTCAAGACCAGCCTGGGCTACAAAGTGAGCTCAAGGCCAGCCTGAACTGCATAGTGAGACCCTGTCTCAAAAAGACAAAACAAACAAACAAACAAACAAAAAAGATTACAGGCATGTGGGCTGGGGATGTAGCTCACTGGCATAAGCACCTGCCTGGCAAGTGCAAGAACTTGAATTTGATTCCCCGTACGTCCACCTCCAAAAAAAAAAAGGGAAAGAAAAGATTACAGACATGCACCACCATACCTGGCTATATTGATCAATTTAAAAATGCTTTGTCCAAGACTGTGATACAGAACATATCACCTGCTGGACCCGAGATGTGTTTATTTCACCTCACCCTTGTGTCCTTTCAGCAACTGAAGCACTGAAAGTCTTTTAGCCCTGTCAAATGGCCAGGAGTTTAGATGACAAAGTGATGCTGGCTGTGAGCTCCAAGCACAAAACCCCCTGCTCTGTGTAGAATGATAGCACCACATACAAGTGACTTCCACAGCCTCCAGGGTGAGCTGACTGGACTATCTGATGGTCCAAATCTGTGTCACACACACACACCCATCTTTGGAAACCACGCCAGGCCAGTGGACATGATTAGGCTTTAACCCAATCATGTCCTGCTCCCTTTGGTGTGGGGACAGCAGCTTAGCCCATCTGGATCAATGCTGGGTCTCATCAGCGGAAGCCCCAATCCGGCTGAACCCCTACCTGCCCAGCTCTGTCTACACAGGAGCGTGTGTGCTTGCAGTACTTGTCCCAGGCTCCTAGTGACTGGTGCACATCTGTAATCCCAGCGCTTGGGAGGCTGAGGCAGGAGAATCATAGCAAGTTCAAGGTCAGCCTGAACCACACAGTGAGCCCTGTGTCAGAAAAAAAAAAAAAAGAAAAAAAAAGAAATGGGTTTTCCCCTGGTGTCTCCAGAAGGGGCACAGATCTGCAAGGAGCACAGGTCTGGCAACACATTCACTGATTTTAACCACATAAGACTCAGGTCAGACCTCTGACCTCCAAAACCGTATGACTATGAACTTGTGTTACTTTAAGCCACTAATTGTGGTAATTTGTTACAGTGGCCATAGGAAAGGAACGTGCTCCTTTCCTTTCTGCACTGGTTCATTTTTCTTTTCTTGTGTTTTTTTTTTTTTGAGACAGGATCTTGCTATGCAGTTTAGGCTGGTCTTGAACTCAACTGTAGTCCAGGCTGGCTTCGAACTTGTGGCAATCCTCCTGCTTCAGCCTCCTGAATGCTGGGATTACAGGCTTGCACCACCACACTGAGCTCAGCCCTGGACTGTTTTCTTTTGTTTGTTTGGTTGGTTTTTGTTTTTGTTTTTTGTCTTTTTGAGACAGGGTCTCGCTATGCAGTTCAGGCTGGCCTTGAGCTCATTTTGTAGCCCAGGCTGGTCTTGAACTCGCAAGGATCCTCCTGTCTCAGCCTCCCGAGTGCTGGGATTACCGGCGTGCACCACCAGGCCCGGCTTCTGCTGATCCCCTTTCTGGTTCCTTTCCCTGTGCCTACAGCAGGCTCTGCTGATCTCACCTCTTGGCATCGTCATTGCTCAGCTCAGTTTCCCTCACTCCTTCCAGACTATCAGCTCCCAGAGGGCACAGAACTGCTGTGTCCCCCAGCACCTAGAAGGGGCCGGGCAGAGAGAGGTCCTCACAATCCTGCGTGTCCCTCCTCTACAGACCTGGTGTCTTCGGGGTGAGGAAGAAGGGGTTCAAGGGGCATGGGAGGATGTGAAGAGGTGACAGAAGAGCACCAGATGTCACACTTCGCAGAGCTGAGCCCGTTCCAGGAGCCCTGCCGGCACCCCACTTGACTAGGCCTGGGGTGCCTCTTGGATTGACCCCACCCACCCACCTTGTTGCGAGTTTACAACCCTCAGGGGGAAGCGCGGAATGACCGCAGACCTGGGAGGGGCCAGGGACAAAGTGAGGCCTGGACCTCGCACACCCCAAGGAGGTCCTAGTTGAGCAGAACCTCAGGTTCCCCCGCTCTCCAGGTAGCAGGGTCTCCACAGCCCCAGCCGCGGACTCCTATTCGGCAGCCGCCGCATAGTGCCCTCGCTGCCCCCTGGTGGTCGGTGCGGCGCAGTGCGGCTTCCTCCGCTCCTTGGAGAAAAGGTCCAGCCACTTATACAGCCCTCCCTTGGCTGGCATCCCGGAGGTTTCTGCGATGATCCTCTTGGATCCCCCCCAGCACTTGGCTTCAGTGAGACCTGGGGAAGGCTGGCGTCCCACAGTGCGGCAAGTCCTGGCAGGCCGGGGCGGGTAATGTGTCAGAGCAGCCGGGAGCTTCCATAGGTGAAACTGGGAATGTAACCCATTTATGTTTTAGAAGATGTGGGGGACATAAGCACGTTCAAACAATGCTGATGGGATTGAAACTGCCCCCCACCCCGCCATGTACTGGAGACCAAACCCAGGGGCACTCTTCAACTGACCTAAATTGAAACTGGCCTCAAACTTTCAGTCCTCCTGCCTCAGCCTCCAGAACAACTTGGTGATGCAAATTCTATAGAAGGTAATCTAGTGGGCTGGGGATTTAGGTCAGTGGTGTAAGCACCTGCCTGGCAATCGCAAGGTCATGACTTTGATCCCCGGTGCTGCGGGGGGTGGGGAGCGGAATTTAGCAGTATCTATCGACAATATGACAAATGCACGTATCTTTGATCCAGTAATTCCCCAATTAGGGTTCTAACTTATATTAGTTACTTTTGTCAGCGCTGCTGAGACAAAATACTTGACACCCAAAATGAAGAAGGAAAAGTGTATTTATCTTACAGTTTGTGAAGGTCTCAGTCCATACTCATCTGGCTCCAAGGCAGGTGGCGTGGCTGAGGGGGCAACTGTCATGACTACCAAAAGCGATAAGAGCTAAAGAGCAAAAGGGAGTCCGCCTCCTTCCCTCCCTTATGTTATGTGCGGGTTACACGCCCCTGGGTGGGTGCAGCACTCACACCACCAATCCTAGGACAACGAGCCAATCATAAATGCTGGACTCTGAGGCCTTGGAAAGGCCCGCCTGTCATGCCCTCGTGAGGCCTTGGGGGACATTTAAACACAAACTGTAGCTCTTGTGCTTAACTACAAAGTAGCTTTATGTAAAGAGCTATTCAACACTGTTGAAAGCAAACAGATGACTGGAAACAACTCAGTTGTCCATCAGTGCAGAAATGATTAATAAACTATTGGTGCACCCCTTCAAAGGTGCATCCCTTTAAAAGCTTCCAGTGCACCCATAAAAACAAAGCCAAACGAACCCCGAACTCAGGAAACTACAAAGATACCAAAAATATTTTATTGAATGAGAGAAGCATGGTTCCTAACAGTGGATGTGTTTTGCTACTGTAAATAATAACAGGATTTAAAAGGTGAGGGAAGCAGAAGTGCCTGATAGTGCATAGACTAGTTCTGAATCTTCCATGGACAGGAGCCCCGCATCTGGGGGAATCGGGCATGGGAAGGTATACTGCTCTGTAAATTCTTTCCTATTTTTTGAATTTTGAATCATGTTCCAGCAATGCTACTCAAAAGGGAAGTACATTTAATAAAACATTTTGATGTAATGTAAATACAATTAATAAAATGTTTCTATTTTTATGATGGTATATCTAACACACACGTGCATTACTCTTGTTTTGTGGCTTTTATTTTTGTTTTGTTGTTGTTTTGTGGGTTTTTTTTTTTTCGGCACTGGGGATTGAACTCATGACCTTGCACTTGCCAGGCAGGCACTTAGACTGCTGAGCTAGATCCCCAGCCCTGGTGTTTTTGAGACAGGGTCTCACTATGCCGTTCAGGCAGGCCTTGAGCTCACTTTGTAGCCCAGGCTGGTCTCGAACTCACAATGATCCGCCTGTCTCAGCCTCCCGAGTGCTGGGATTACAGGCTCGAGCCACCATGCCTGGCTTGTTTTGTTTTTTGAGACAGGGTCTCATTATGTAGCCCAGGCTGACCTCAAATTTGCCTCCGATTCTGATAGGTCCCCTGCCTGAGACTTGCCCAGCCATCATGGTGACAGGCCACATGTTGAACCATAATGGTGTCTAGCTCCTTCTTCCCAGAAACCCCTGCAGTTTCTTCTTCCCAAACTGCCCTTTGCCAGACCCCCTGCATACCACAAATGCTCCTACCCCCTTCAGCCACGTCTTGCTGAACAGCCAATGTCAGCAGCCCTGTGCCCTCCCCCATCAGAGTGCATTTAAGCTTGCCCCTCACCTTTGTCTCCAGAGAACAGCACACCTGTGAGTGCTGGTCTCTCCGTGCCCAATCTTATCTCTTTCCTCTCTTTTCTCTGCGCCGCTTATGTTTATCTAGCTGCCTCAGATTGAGTGAAAAACAGCTCAATCAGTTGGTGCCATGACTCCTCTGGCTGGGGGGTTGTGCTGCTCCCGGGATGACTCTATCCCCCAGTATGAGCCCCTACCCAGCCTACGGACCAC
>RJWT010012477.1:0-22398 GCA_004365215.1 Cuniculus paca
GATTGACTATTTTTCTGCTTTTGGTTTTCAGAACAGGGAATGCTTGCCCTCTGGGTATCTTTCACTAGGCAATTTCAAAATCTTCTGGCATCACTGCCACTTGTGAAAAACGAATCGATTTTTCCATTAAAATGTAGAACGTGGATTCTGGCTAGTTGCTGAATTTCCTTTCTCAGCATCTTGCCTGTTTTGGGTAAGATACTGAAAGAAGCCTTTACTTTTCATTTGGTTCCTGAAGCAACTTTAGGGAGAACCTTCCTCCAAGTCATACATATAATACATTTGGTGTTTCAGTTGCACCTCATTTCTTTTGTCCACATCTGTTTCCTGTTTCTATAACAAAGCACCTGAAACTGGGTGATTTATAAAGAATAAAGGTTTATTCCATAACTCTGCAGTCTGGGAAGCCTAAGAACATGGCACTGGCATCTGGTGAGTACCTTCTTGCTGCATCATACTATGTTGGGGGGTATCACAGGGGAAATAGAGCAAACTTGCCAGTTCCAGTCTGTGGTCTCTTACCCTTCTTATACAGACACTGATGCTATTCAGGGACCTTACCTAATGCTAATTACATACCAAAGGTCCTACCTTCCAAGTACCATTAACATGAATTTGGTAATTAACTCATGAATGTAGATATGGGGGACACACCTAAAACTGTAACTCTTGTTGTCTCTCCCTACACATTCACCCCGCTTCAGAGTGTCTTAGAAAATATTTATAATCAGGTCTCTGAAGGAAAAGAAATCTTGATTTGTAACATTTGCTAATTTACATGCTGCAAGTACTCTAACTGATTTCAAGTTGTCAAGATATCATGAGACAGCCTAGCATACAATTAAATAGTATTTCCACCATATAGATTTGACAGCTGTACATAATTTCAAGAGCAGAGACAATAGTGAAATGTAGAGAAATAATTAGGAAGGGCTGTGTTTTGAGTATTTATTGCTTTTGCTTTTAATTGAATGTATTTAATTATAAGTTGATACCATTTAATTTGAATAACAACTGTGTTTAAAACCTAGTTTGGAAAGTTTCTAAAACTCTGTCAGTTCTCATGAGCTATTGAGTGATCCAGGTCCAGTTACTGCCAAGCCCCAAAGTTGTCTCCCCAAAGATGAATTCTCTCTCCATACTCTGCTGATGAAGCTGCTTGTGGTGAAACTGAATACGATGACCCAGGTCGGTTGATTGAATAATAACAATCACCATTATGTATCAAGTCCTGCAATGTTCCAGACACTGTGAGAAGTGCTTTCAGTCAGATTTCATTTAATCTTCACATGTACTTTACAAAGCTTCAACTACTGGTTCTCATTGCAAAAGGAAGAATAAGGCTCAAGGGTCTGGAAGTGGGTACCCAAAGCTGAAATCCAAGTTAGACCCATGCCTGCTCTTGACCTTTTATACTCCAGTATTTTGAAATGGCTTCAAAATGTAATTTACATTACATAGGGTAAGTGAAAAGTAACTCCCAAGTAGTTAAAAACAAAGACAAAACAAAGAGAATCCTGGAGTGTGTAAAAGATGGGTCTTCGTCTCACCCTCCCCAGAAAGTACATTTTTTCTATGTCTAGATGCTTTTTAGCTTGGGTTTTCATTGCATTTTCTCTGGGTTTTCCCTGAGAAATATTCCTCTGGGTCATGCTCTGAGGGCTTCCAGTGTTCCTGTGATTCTTTAGGATCCATAACTGTTGTTCATCTCTGCTTCTTTCATCTCTACCCTTCTGCTTTCCTTGGGCTTCTCAGAATCTACACATTGTTGTTTCTCTTTGCCAAGCTAGCTCTTCAGAAAAAGAACTCCATTTAATGAGTTGACCAAGTTTACCCCCAAATAACACCTATCTAGAAAATAATCAGCCTTGAAAACTAGAGATCAAAAATGCCGGCCCCAATCACCTTGCCTTAACTGCCCATATGGAGTAGCCACTGAGCAAGAGAATAGTCAGGTATAATCTTCTGCGTGACATTAGCCATCACCGTGGTAATGATCTGTGCTTAATTTCTGGTTAGGTCTTATTTTCAGGGAGAGGCAAGAGTTCCCTGATTTGAAAAAAAGTCTAAGGCTCTTAATTTTGTTCCATTGATTTATGTGCGTGTTTTCATGCAAATACTATGCTGTTCTAATTACTATAGCTTTGTAGTATATTTTCAAGTCAGGTAGTATAATGCTTCCTGCTTTGTTCTTCCATTATGTGAAGCAAAATAAGCCAAGGAGAGAAGACAAGCCCAGAGTGATTGCATTCACATGTGGAGTCTAGAAGGTTTAATGTCATGGGAGACAAGAGTAAAAGAGTAGTTTCCAGAGGCCCTGGAAAGTAGGGGAGACTAGAATAGGAAAGGGTTCATTAATAAGTACTAAGGTATAGTTAGAAGCAAGAAGTTCTTATGTGCCGTTACACAGTGTGGTGACTATAGATGATAATGTATTGTATATTCTTTTTTTAAAAAAGAAGTAATTTTGAATGTTTTCACCCAAACAAAAGGAGAAATAGATGTGCTAGAGAGAGAGTTCAAATTGGAGTACCTCTCTCTCTGTCTCTCTCTCTCTCAGTGTTACATAGTAAGGCCTTCTGTTCTTAAGAGAGAGAAAGTATCAAAAACATATAAATGTACCTCAGTAGTTCACTGTGCTAATGAATGTCTAGAAGCTAATGACCATTACTTGGAGCACTTTTTGTAACTTGTATTAATCTCATGATTTCTCAATAAATTTAGTATCAAAGTATTTACACAAGTTTCTCTTTTCCTGATGTATACATTTTATTTTTTGGTGGACTCTGAGCATCTGTATTGAATATCTGTATGGTACCAAAGAAATATGTACAATTTCTATGTATCAGCTAATTAAAAAAAGATACATGTTTTAAAAAGCCAAAGAAATGATACTTCTTGCAATGATATGTGGGGTTAGCAGAAAATTTATGTTTTTGTTTTCATTATTGTGCTTGGTTATTTTTTGTTTTGTGTTTGAGAAAGAGTGAAATTGGTAGGAAAATAATTGCCTTGGCCTAGGATTTCAGCATTTGGAAAACTTTGCTCTTTGCTAGAATTATCCAGGTATCTTTCATGAAATCCCATAGCCTTTTGCCCACCCTGCTCTTCTTGATTTGATTGAGAAGGTATGGGAACCGGACCATGTAGGGGACATTTTGGAAATGCCTGCAGTTATGCTTAGGTGCTGCTAAGTTTAGAAAACACTGCCAACATCCACAAATTCACTCGGTAAGTAATGTTACTGGGAAGTGTTTTCTTAGCATCATAGCATATGACTAGTTCATTCATGAATGCTCCAATTACCTGAATTCTGAATAATTCCTTCCTTCCTATTTAGGATTCATTGTTCTACAAGATTTAGACTGAAGTCTGCTTTAATTTTTCAGGAAGGGCCATCTTGTTTGGGAACAAAATAAAAGACTCCACATTAATTGTCCCTCCCATCTTGAGAAAGAGTTGTTGACTCAATAGAGTATAACTCAGGTGGCAAAGGAGAATGTTTTTCGTGGCTTATTAAATTACCCTAACAGAGGCATTTACATGCAAAACTTAATGGACCAATTGCAAATTATTTGGTTTTGTTCATTAAAGCAGAACCATAGCTTATTAAAGCAGGAACCAAAACAAATGGTTTTATTGTACAAATAATACACAGTCGTTATAGGAAAATTAGACTACAGAAACTCAGCATGTCTATTAAAAAATAACTCTAGGGTGTTCATATCTATTTATTCAAGGAAAGATATGACTAATTCAAGGTCAGTGCTAATTCATGTATTAAAAAATACTCTTGAGAAGAATTTACATCTAGAGCATATACTTTTGGATAAACAAAGGTCACCTGAATTTCACTTGCTTTCCGGTAGGACATAGCGGCCTTGAACCTGTATTACCTCCATTTTACACAGCAAGGCCTTCTGTTTATGGACTGCTGAGAAGCATGAAAGTGAAGATCTGAATTGTTCAGCAGAAAGTGGCTCTATTCAGCTAAGTTCAACAGGGAAAACTTGATAATACCATTACTGTGTTCCTTACTAAATGTTCTTAGTTGTTTCAACCCAGGGTCACGGTCAAGTCCCCATGTCGAAAGACCTAACTATGGTCTAAGCAATGGACATGCAGTGAAGCAAATCCAGCAAAACATTAAGGGCAGACAGAAGGCATTGAATCTGACAGCTCCCTGCACAGTTCTTTCAGCTGTTCTATGTGCAGGATGATTTTTTAATGATAAAATGTTGGGGGACACAGGAAAGCCTTCATCTTATGCTATTTTTGAATTAACAGTGATTGACACCTTAATATAGTTTAAATAAATTGGGGCTAAGCTATTCATGATAGTGAATAAAAAGTAATAAACAATAGTATCAATTTATGTAGCAATTTGCTTTGATACAGGATCTTACTGAGTAGTTCAGCTTCATCTCAAATTCTTGGCAATCCTCCTGCCTCAGTCTCCTGAGTGCTGGAATTACAGGAGTGTACTACTTCACCTGTCTAGCCAGTAATATATTAAGTTATTTCTGTACTACATTGTTTCAGTCTTCACAACAAAGCTATGAGGTAGATGCTACTATTATCTGCATTTTATGAAAGGAGAAACTGAGGCTCTAAGAAGAAAGTTAATTTGCCTAAGAACCTGAACCTCAAGCAGGACAGACATTACTCCTTTTAATTGAGGTAATCCAGAATAACACAGATTATAAGGTAAGAACAAAGCCTGTGAATTCACCTAAATGTAGAATTAACATTTTTAGAACCCTGAGTCCCCTTGTACTTCCTCCAAATTCCTACTCTTTGGTCCAAAACCATCTCTTTTTCTCACTTCCGACACCACTGATTCTGTTTGTTTGGTTTCAGTATTATTGTATGCAGACTCCCAGGGCAATGTTCTCTTTGTGCAAAGTAATAGCATTCTCAGTCCCAAAACTGCATTTAAAAAGTGAGTAGAGTTGCATCCATTTACCCATAAAAGCCTCAATGTGATCCTTCTCTATAGCTGAATAGTACTCCATTGTATAAAAGTACCACATCTTTTTTTTTTTTAATCGATTTCTCAATTGATGGGCATTTGGGTTGTTTCCAAGATTTGGTTAATACAAATTTTGCTGCACATTTCTGTTTTGTTTTATTCTCTTTAAAATAAAAAAAAGTGAGTAGAGTTCACCTGTTACATGAGAAACCATATTAGATATTCAATTTTTTTTATTGCTTTCTGAATTTCTTTTAGAATAAATTGAAAGTAATTTTAGATAGCAAAATGTTCTTTGTGCTTTCTTGAGATTAGTCTGCAATAGGAAAGAAATTGTATATTAATATATGTTTACCCAACTTAGCTTGATCTTGCCACTAGTAACATCCTGATGTTAGCCTAAAAATATTCTTTTGATACAACTGATCCTTTCATTATTGTATTAAACAATTACAACACAGAAATCTGAAAAAAAAAGTGAGTAGAATAAGCTCTTATTCTAACAGGCAAGGCTCCTCTTTGCCTGTGGAGGGCTCCTAGGTAACAAAAGCAATCACTTTAAGGACACAGAAAGGGTGATCTGTGAACAGAGGTTTCATGCCTCCTTCATTGTGGAGAGGTTATTAGATTCTTAAAATTGTTCCAAGCAAGGATGCTTTGAACTCCACATTTTAATTCTTCCTTTCATTTATTCTTTCATTGATTAGGTAATAGACATAGTAAGAGAGGAGTAGGAGACCTATGTGAGCCCTTAATGTGTGAACTGTCAGATTACAGATGAAACAATAAAATAAATATCTGAAATAATGTTTATCAATGCTATTGGAAATTTTAGACAGGGTTTCAGAAGTGAAAGCATTATTTCCTCCTTGCTTAACATAGTACAAGGCTAAACGATTATGTTTATATGACTCTTAATCCTCCTCCATCAATTAAATATTACAGTATTGTGCATTTCTCATATTCTGTGTGCTGACCATAGTGTACTAAATGAGACATTATTTTCTACTTACCTAACTTGCTATATAAAGCATACATTTCAACAGGGGGTGATACTACCCCAAAGAGGGCAAAAACTGGTTGTAGAGGGGAAAAAAATCTTAGTTCTTACAATGTTTTATTGCCCTCCAAAGAATCACATTGTAAAAGTCAATATAAAAATTTCTGTGGTATTTAAACCATAGGAAGAGAAGAGAATAATTAGGGAAAAAATATCAAAAATACCTCTAAAGAGACAATGAAAAAATGTTTGGAAACAATGGCCTATGAGGGAAGAGTAATAATTCATGAATATTACAATAGGATTGGTACAAAGACCAATGAGAAAGGGTAACTGTACATGGACTCTTGGATATAATCTTGGACTGCCATCTGAAGGAATTCTTCAAGCATTAGTATCTTTGATTTACAGATGTGACATGGGGCTGGGTCAGATTGGTAATAGTTCAGTATCTTTCATCATGTAATCTAGAGGCAGATGGGACTTCAGATCCAAACATTTTCCCCATGGTTTTAACCCACATCTGAACATGCTCTCTGTTCTCACCAGCAGGATCACTGGGATTGTATCTCATATCTGTGTTCTCTGAACACCAAGCAATGAACTAGCAAGCTCCAGAACTGTAAATAAACCAAAGGCTTCCCTTCTACATTTTCTGATATAATTATGTGATTCACACAATTGGCTTTTAATAGTTAAAAGCTCTGATTTAAGAAAAATGAAACTTTCTTTATCCAAACAGTACACTCTTACTCAGATTTTACTGGGTCACCGAAGGCCTGGGGATGAATCTATGCCTCTCATTTAAAGCTAACTCAAGTGCAGCGCTGTCCCCAGACCTGTATTTGTCTTCTGTCCCTTGTGGCAAGTGTTCACCATGGATACAGGTTTTTATGCTGATTTATTGCTTCTTAAAAATAAACCCATAGAATCCTCATCTCCTGTTAAATTCTGGCTACTTCTTCCTTTATAGCCTCTTGCTAAAATTTCCACTATAAGATCAGACATTTGAATTTGTCCTAATTCCTGGATTTCTGTCTTCTTACTTCAAGGAATGAAACTATTTATTGTCTATAAAGGAAAGGTTCCCAGGCTTGCAACCTGGTAGCACACTTGCTGCTAAAGCAATTAGGTGAATGCTGAATGCATGTGCGTGGCACAGGCTAAAAAGACACACACTGCGGCCACAGTATAATGCCAGTAATGCTATCCTCCAGCTTTTCAGAGCTAGTTCAAGAGCAGAGTGAGATGACAGTTTCCTTCCAGCTCCAACTCACATCTTTGTCTTTTGATAAACTTCTGAATTATCCTTCCATTACTGTCACCACTCATGCCACTGCTGTTTCACCTTCTCATTTATTGAGCCGAATGGAAGCCATGATCAATCCTTTTTTATAGATGGCATAATAGAGGCTCAAAGGAGTCAAATACCTTGGCAAAGGCCACACAGAAAGCAGTGGAATTGAAAGGTCAGTCTCATATTAACCTTGCTGCCCTGAACAACTATGTAAAATCTGACGTCCTGATGGAGATGTGTTTCATAGAACAACCACCAGGCATGCTTCTCATTTGTTCACTTGTTCCCTGGCCTACTAGTTCATTTATTTAACTATTCAAACAAAAACAGGATGCTTACTGTGTGACAAGCCTTGTGCTGCAACTGTGAACCAGAGTCATGATTCTGGCCCTTGACAGTATATGCATATGTAGGCGTGATGGGGGAGGAGAAACATACGAAGGCCACATGACAGTAGCTAATTTGTGTGTTCTTTCAACCAAAAGAAGTTCAGTAACATTGAGGGGAGACAAGTACTGGAGGAAAGCTAGGAAGTTCTTTATAGACGTTTGTAATCAGATGAACAGTGTCCTGCAAGACAAAATACTGAATTGCTAACATTCAGTACTTTAGAATATGACTTCATCTGAAAGCAGGATAAAGAAATAATCCAGTTAGAATGAGGTCATTCTTGATTATCCAATACGACTGGTGTTCTCCTTAGAAAACAAAACAGAGACACAGGTACACATGGGAGAAGGCACGTGATGATGGAGCCAAGAACTGCAGTGGTGGCAGTTATAAGTCAGAGTATATTGAGGATGGCCTGTCACCACCAGAGATTGGGAAGAGTCAAGGAAGAGGTCTGTCCTGAGTCTCCGAGGTTACATGACTATACGAATAACTTTATCTGGGTCTTTAGCCTCCAGAACAGGGAGGTAATGTAGTTTTATTGCTTTAAGGTCCTCAATTTGTGGTATTTGCTATGGGAGCCCCAGGAAACTAGTACAGCCTTATAGATGTCAGTAGGACCCAGATTTAATTCTGAGTGATTGAAGATAGGTCACTGAGTCAGCCAGAAGGACACTGTAGATTGTGAGTAGCCAAGACAACAAATGATGCCAGTGTGGATGAGAGTACACACAGCAGAATGCAGAGGCAGGACAGGCTGGTTTTTTTATATTGGAGTCAGTTTTTCTACATGCAAGGAAAGAAAACTTTTAGAAACTTATCACTCTTGCCCACATTTGGTAAGTTTTTAAAACTAAACCTCAGATTTTTGTTTTGCAAAATATGAATCATAGAACATAGAAGCTTCACACAAAGCCTGAACCATGAGAAACATTTAGTAAAAAATAGGCTGCACTTGTTGATGTTGCAGTACTATAACTATTATATTATCCTCTCTCTCATTAGAACCTAAATATGAACCCCTCCAAAAAAACATATCCTGAGTTGAATTTAGTGTCAGTAAATTTGGGTCCAAATTTTTTTTTCTATTTTATTTACTTTAAGAAAAATGTTTGAATAATGTGAAATTTCTGGAATTTTACTATTTTTGACCAGGAAAAAATTGGGAATTTTATATGGTTTATCCCAGCATTACACAATATTTGTACACAAAGGAAAAGGTGTAATACAAGATGAAGTATGACAAATGTTGAATTCTATCATACCTGCCACTTAATTTAAAAACCAGAATATTGTCTGACTCCTACCTTTCCTGTGTATCTCTATAATCACTAATCTATGGTACTTTTTAAATATGTAGTTTTTTATATTTTACCTACAATTGTATCTGTACATTTGTTTTCAAGTTTTACAGAAATACTAAAGAAGCTATATACACTTCTTCAATTGCTTTTTTACCTGAGAATTGCTTCTAAAATTCATCATGTCCTTCTATATAGCTATAGTTGTTTATTTTTGATAATCCATTCTTTTGCTGATGGATATCACTTGCTGAATAAATTAAGTCTATTTGCTCATTTCCTTTTACTTTTTGCATCATGAATATGTATTTATGATACCAACAAACTTACCTTTTTTGATAAATAAGAGCAGATAGCAGATAAAGTTTATAATTCAGTGATGTTTGGGACAGCACCATTCTCACTATCTAGTTCTAAAACATTGTATCATTCCAGAGGAAACACCCAGTTATGGTCACTTCTCATTCTTCTTTTGCCTTAGTCCAGGCAACCACTAATTTACTTTATGTCTGTATGGATTTGTCTATTCTGAACATCTCTTGTGAATGAAATCATATGATACTTGCTTATGTTTACTTACATTTAATATAATGTTTTCAAGTTTTATTCTGATTAGAACTGCATCATTACATCATCCCTTTGTTATTGTCAAACACCACAACCTTTTTATCTATTCACTACTCAGTTGATGAATAGTTGGGTAATTTCTACTTTTTAGCAAGTATGACTAGCACTACTATGAACATTCATGTACAAATTGTTCATGGACATAAGCTTTCTATTCTCTTGGACAGATACCTAGAAGTAGACTTGTAGGGAAAAGTGGCTTCTAGGCAGGGAAAAGACAGGCTTTATTAAAAATTAATAGGGAATCTTTCAAAAAGCAGCTTTTGCTTCTACAATTAGACTCTACAGTTAAAGGAATTAGAAAGACAAGAGAGTGAGAGAGCGAGAGCCAGAGAGAGACAGAAGGCAGACCCAGAGAGGAGCTATGTAACAAAATTACTGTAAGAATTTATCATAGAGCTGGGGGTTTAGCTCAGTGGTGTAAGCACCTGCCTGACAAGCATGAGGTCGTGAGTTCAAACCCTGGTACCAAAAAAAAAAAAAAAAAAAAAAGGAAGAATTTATCATAAAGAGATAACAAAACTTGGAGGAAGCCAGAAATAAAAGGTCAGAGAAACCAGCTGTGTCCACCCACCTTTGATAAAATGTATACAAGGGACAGACACCTAAGGACTCTTACTGAATATGTAAAACACATATCTATACAGGAATATATATGTATGTATAGTCTTACTTTAGCATCACTATATCATTGCACCAGATACATACATGCCTTCTTTACTTAATCAGTAACTCTAAGCTACTTTCTGTGAGGCTTACCTGCCAAACTTATTCATCGCAATGGGGCAAGAAGGAATCAAATGATCAGAAAGACTTTAGACAGAGGTGCCCATGTTAGGGTCAAAGACAGTTTGAGAGTCAATCAGATTGTGACAACTTCCAGGTGCCCACATGGAGGAATGGGAAGAATCACTAGGCTTAAACAAAAGGAGCCAGGGACAAGGACTTGGTGGGTATTTGCTTCTCTGATGTGCCCTGCCTCTTCTAGAAGTTTTCTATCATCTCCTTTTCTGCCCTTTTCCAAATACATCATCTTCCTTCATTTTAAACTCTGTCTCTTTAATTATTTAACTGGTGTCATGAGTTTACAATCCAGTGGCTGTGTGTTTCAGCAGAACAGGGGTGCATATATCCTACCCTGATGGAACCTTTGATCCCCTGACTGAGAATCACACCAAGCAGTGGTGTTAGGTGAGAGCTATGCATTCTGAGTGGCTGTGCTATCTGGTTAGGTCACACTAACCTTTTGAGAAGATTCCAAACTGCTTTGAGAAGCAGCTACTCCGACTGACATTCCCACTGACAATGCATGTGAGTGCTAATTTGTCCGCATTTTTGTCAACTCTCCTTTGTCTGTCTTGATTATAGATATTTCATTTTGAAAATGGAATTATGATAAGAAAGCTTATTTTGTAAAGTTATTAAGAGGAGCAAAAATGATGATAGAAATAAAATTGCTTCTAAATTGCTAGCTATCCTTGTTATGCTGATAAAAGCAAGGAAAGAACAGAGAGTATTTCTTTAAGGTGCCACCCAAACACACAAGAAATGTTAAGGTCTCAGGAAGACAAACCACCTTTGAAATTCAGTTCAGTGGAATGTCATTTACAATTCTAATGAACTTTTAAAGTTGAAAGAACTCCACTGTTTAAAGCTTTTAATTTTTTGTTCTGTATTCCAGTGGTATGCTATAGGACTAACTTTAAAGAAAGCAGGGAGAATTTCAGCAAGACGTTGAGAACTTTCTGATTTTTAAGGCAAAATACAATTATTTTTCACAGAATTAGACACACTGTCTGTTTTGGGAATTTTTTTTCTCAGAAACTTGCAGAAAGCACTGATAGCAGCTAGGGAATAAACATTAGCATGAAGGCTTGATAGAAAGTGGTATGATTTACCCAGTTATTGTTCTCACAGTTCTCTGTTGACCTATGTACAATAAATCACCTCCACAGACTTGGTCTATGGCCGCCAGTGTTTTGAATCCCAGATCTCATCTATAAGAATCAACCATCTAAAAGCTAATTTTAGAGGTCCATGAAGAGGAACCAAAGTTTGCATCATTTGGCAAAAGGACAGTTAATTTGCAGTTGGAGGCTGCTGAGAGTTCTTTTCAGAAACAGAAATGCACAGTACAGTAAAAATGCAGTCTTTTTTCTTCTACTAGTTGTGGTCAAGCATAAAATCGCATCCTATCTGCCAAGTCCTTCTTCTGATAACCTGCTTAGTAACACAGGTTTACATGCCATTTACTCCCTTGATGTGGTTAAGAACAAAAACAAAAATAAGATCCACGATAAGGAATGCTCCTGAAATAACAATGTGCCTTTTGAGTTATCAAAAACTGATGAAGCTGCATTTAATTGTATACATATTTTTAATCAAAAAAATTTTTTGTTGCCGCGTCTACAATAGGGTCACCACAGCCCTGAATCTGATAACTAGCAAGCACTCTGGAAAGTTTAGATTGGAACACAATTTTCCCAAGACTTTAAAACTGACAACATGCTTATAGGCTTTTACCAACCATGAGTGCTGATTAAATTAAACCTTGGTATTTTTTCAGCATCTTGAAAGGAGAAAGTATTTGTTGATACAGTTTTCCCAGCCTGGTGGTATTGATACAGGGGAATGAAACTCTCAACCTACTATATTCTGGTATGATCTCGTGTTCTCTAAAACTGAAGAATGAATTTTAGGAACAATGGAGGTTAAGAGCAGAATATATTTATTGAGAGAAAGAAAGCTTCTGTCTGGGAGAGTCAGAAGGGCTCCTGAGTGGGTTCCCAAAGACTGCCTTTTTTAGGGACTTTTAGAGCAAAATCATGAGGTGAGACAGGTCCAAGGTGGGGAAGAACGGAAATTCCTAAGGTAGGTATAAGGTGGGACAGAACTATGGTTAACCAATAAGATTAATTGCTCAGGTAAAATTTATTAAGTCCCAGACAAATGGGGAAGTGAGTCACATAGAGGCGAGCAGTGACTCTTCCCCTAGGGGGTTGTGATAGTGACTCCTGGCTTCCTCAGGGTGCTAGAGACCTATTTAGAACATCAGTCCTCAGGAAATGGGTGCATTTGTTTGATCTTTTGTCTTGAGGCCTGGTCCTCAGCAGAAGGTGTCTGTCTCCCCCACAGTTGCAAGGTATCTGGGTTTTCGCACTGGCTTCTTCGGAGGACTTAGCCCTGTCTGACTGCCCATAATATCTTTCTCTAACTCAGCCGCCTGTAACAGTATGGCTGCTCCTAGTCCAGGGGCAATGACACTCAAAGTGGACCCCAGAAAACATCCCATTTATTAAAATACCTGAGCAACATTGTTACAGGAAGCTGCTGAGGGCCGAACTGAGACATCAGATCAAACAAATGTACCCACTTCCTGAGGACTAATACTCTAAATAGGTCTCTAGCACCCTGAGGAAGACAGGAGTCACCTATCTCGACCCCCTAGGGGAAGAGTCACTGCTCCTTAAACATGCTCTCTAGCTACAAGACTGGTATCCCCATTTGTTCCGGACTTAGTCAATTTTACCTGAGCAATTAATCTTATTGGTTAACCATAGCTCTGTCCCACCTTATGCCCACCTTAGGAATTTTCATTCTTCCCCACCTTGGACCCCTCTCATCTCATGATTTTTACTCTATAAAAGTCCCTGGAAAAGACAGAGTCTCTGGCAACCCACTCGGGACCCCTTCATCCCTCTGACAGAAGCTTTCTTTCTTTCTCTCAATAAATATGTTCTGCTCTTAACCTCCGTTGTTCTAAAATTCATTCTTTGATTTTAGAGAACATGAACTCTTACTGGACATAGTAGGTTAAAGGTTTCGTTTCCCCTATATCAACATGAGCAGAAAGTTTTATTTTAGACATGTGATCAGCACAAGCAAGAAGATGGTAGGCTTAAATTCAGTTAAAGTTTGGATAATAACAGATTACACAAGGGTATAAATATCAGATACAAGGAGGCAGGGATTATTGAGGGTTAGCTTGTTGGCTGGCTACCACAGGTCCTCAGGGTTAATGCTCACTGAATAGGAAATACAAGCCATTAGATTAAATATCCCAGTTCTTACTCTTTGCTGACATTATTCCAAGTTGTGCCCTACAAAGCTCCCCTGTTTTACTGTGGTGGAATGAAGCCCTGGCCCCCAAAGTGGTAACTATTATTGACTTTTTTCTATGTTCTTCATAACCTTCCCACACTTTCTGAGGTTGACTATCCAAAATCTGTTGGATATCAAGTTTTTGTCTCAGAATCCCAAACTAAGATAACTAAAAAGAAGCAGACTTTGGGAAACAAGAAAGCCCATGTTCTAGGGCTGAGCTACACATAAGAATTAGAAATACATGCTTCCCATTTTGTACACTGTTTCCCAAGAAGTTTTTCACCTTGAGAATCTTGAGGAGCAGGACTCCTGGCAATTTATGATACTTTGTGTAGTTTTTTATGAGTCACTTCCACCATGTGCCAATGGAGATCCCCTGTTTTGTGACTTGATAAGCAGTGTTTTTGTGGGGTGATGCTTTCCTCAAGCTTCTCTTGAGTCTTAAGCCATCTTCACACTCAACAGTTGTCATCCTACTTAGTTCCTGAAATGACTTTATAAATATCTCAGATTTATTGTTGAAGCAGTATTCTTTATCTTCTTAATGTTCTTTACACCTCTCTTGTCCTTTATAAAATGAAACCCTCATTTTTCAGATATCCACCCTTTTTTTTTTTTTTTTGCGACACCAGGGATTGAATTCATTACCTCGCACTTGCCAGGCAGGCACTTAAGCCACTGAGCTAGATACCCAGCCCTTGTCTTTTTGAGACAGAGTTTCACTATGCCATTCAGGCTGGCCTTGAGCTCACGTTGTAGCCTAGGCTGGTCTCGAACTCACAGTGATCCTCCTGTCTCAGTCTCCCGAGTGCTGGAATTACAGGCGTGCGCCACCACGCCCGGTTATCCACCCTTCTTTAAATGTTTCAGCCCTGCCTATGGTCTTCAAAATCAACTATGGTTGTCTTTTTTCCTGAGACAGTAATAGTTTGGGGATTGATAGTTGATTATGATCAATGACTCCCTAAGATATTTTATGCAGAAAACATCTGGGAAAGATTCTCTCACTTAAGAAAAAGAGAGAGAGAGAGAGAGCAACATGTAAGAAGAAATAGTATTTGGTCCTTTAGTATGTAGTCTTTTCTGGATATAACACTAGATGTTTACACAAATATTCCCTACAAGGGAAGAGCAGGGGCCTGAATTTATATCCTGACAATGTTGAGAGGCTGAATCAAAACTAGGTCCCAAACTATCCTGCCTAAGGTCTTCACATGATAATAGGAAATGCATTTCTTTTTGGCATGAATCATTATGAGGCACCATTTCCTGTCAGCCATAGTGAAATGTGTTTTAATGGATTCACCATCTGAGCCATATCTGGATTCCTATATATTGTGTTTTGTTTCTACTTTTTATATCACCACGAAATTAGATCATAAACTGTGTAACAACAGGACTGTGTTTTCAATTACATATTTTCTATGGGATCAAGTACCATGCCATGCTCACTACAGCTCCTTAATAAATGGGCATAGGTGAGTGGATTGAAATCTAAATCTCACTTCAGAGAAAATTTTGAAGGTGAAATGAAGCTCTCAGACACATTTAGTACCTGTATGCAGCTTGGGAAAGTCATTCCTGAGCCTCAGTTTCCTCACCTTTGAAATGGAAGATGATAAAGGTGGTTAAAAATCCACTATGTGAAATTAGCTGCACTTAAGTTTAAATTCTGACCCTGCAGTAGTCTAAAAGAACAAGCTTTTTCTTTGTGTGCCTCAGTTGTCTCATCTGTAAAATCAGGCTATTACATATATTTCAGAATGTGATTGTAAAGCTAAAACAAGATAGACTATTCAATGTATATTATACTTTCTTTGCAACACTTAGTCTTCACTAAATCACAGGAGAAGTTACTGTGTGGATAGAGTGAAAACATACAACATAATGCCTGGCATATAGTAGGAATGCAGTAAATCACTTAGGAAAACAATTATAAGTCCAAGTCTTGATTGTGAGGGAAGATGGCACAGCTCTTATTACCCTCTGGAAGTAGGGGAAGCTGGCAGTTGAGCATAGGCCATGGCAGTTTCTCTTACCTGTGGGAATTAAATATTGATTTCATTTTCACTTCATTAAGTTTCCTATTGATTTCAACAAGGCAGAGTGGAAGATGACAGTCAATCACTAAGCAGACACTAAGTAAATACTAAGAAAGTATGTTCTTCCTCAGAATCGAGACTTCCTCCAGATGGCTGAAGCACTACTGTGGGGGATTCCTATCTTGCTGGACATCCTGGCTTGCTCTTTGGGGTGAAGAGCACAGAGATGAATCAGCCATCCTAGTTATCCTCAAGGATCCATGACCAGGGGTCTCCAAATTTAAAAAAAAATTACGCTAATGTGTTCACTATGATGGTGCTTTTGAGACTAGCTATAATTTTTCTTGGTATGCCAAGATTTAACATCCTTAGGTCAGAGCTGGTTAGTAGGACCAGGAACAAGAGTTTGATTAGATACTGAAAATGGATAGTAGGGAACAGTGTGTTAAGGTGAATGGGTCAATCTTGAGTAACATACAAAGGTTAAGGGCATGACATAGCCAGTTATGAGAATCTAAAAAGAATCTGAAAAAAAGCCCCTGCTATAGCCTGGACCTCAAATGTTCCCCAAAGATCCATGTCATAAAGGCACAATCCTTGGTGTAGCACTATTGGGAAGTAGTGGACACCAAGTCACTTCAGGAAGCTAACTCTAGGGTAGGGTCCTCTCAAAGCAGAGTAGAATCCCAGTCTGCAGTCTTCCCCTTTTCTGTTTGTTGCTCACAAGGTGAGCAGGTGTGTCATGTGTGCTCACCATGACGTGCTGCCTCATCAGAGGCCCAAAGCCAGCAGGACCAATCAACCATGGAATGAAACTTCTAAAACTGAGCCAAAAGGAGCCATTTCTCTTTATCAGTTGATTTTGTCAGGTATTTATTATAGTAATAGAAATGTCACTAGCATTTCCACAGAGCAAAAAAACTTGGAAATACATATATATATATATATTTATATAAATATAAATATATATATATATAAATATATATATAGCTAGACAGGGGGAATTTTTGTAATGTGAAGAACCTCAATCTACCAATCTAATCTTGGGTCTCTGTGCTAAGGAAATAATCGTGCAGTTAGGCTGTATGTGTGTCAGATCATTGCTGGGAGGAGATGTCAGTCACAGCCTCCCTCTACCCCATCAGGTGCTGGTCCCCTGAAATCTGCCAAGAAAGTCATGGCAATGCATTTTGTTTCCCTAGGAAATGGACAAAGTGGTCATGTGACTCACACCAAGACCGACATCTTCCTCTACTTTTTTCCAGTCTGGAGCTATGTGAAAAGAGGTGTTTTCCTCCTTTTACATCAGGTTGTCAGAATGTCAGTGAGGAACTGCTAATTACCAGGTCTCCAGACTCAGGGATGTTGGTTTAGAAAATGAGAAAAGAAAGAATGAGACATGGAAAGAGAACAAGATCTTCCAGATGATAGAGTGGTAGGTTCAAGTAATTTTGAAGACAGCCACATTTCTGTTTCATTGTATCATAGTTTCATTATATGAGTCAATAAATTGGGCTTTGTGGTCTTAAGGTGTTTGAGTGAAGTTTCCTTTATTTGCAGTAATCAAAGATTATATGCATAAGAATACACTAAATAGCGAGAATACATGAAATATAAGGAAGATTTAAGCACAAAAATGTACTCTGCTGCAAAGGCTTACTTAGGGGTAGGCTTTTGGGGTATATCTTAAACAGTGTCTCTCTCTTTTTTTTTTTTTTTTTTTTGGTACTAGGGATCGAACTCACAATCTCATGCTTGGCAGGCAGGTGCTGTGCCACTGAGCTATATCCCTGGCCCCAGGCTATATCTTAAAACTAATGCATCCCTTCAATTTCTTTGTTTTGCTCATTTAAAATAGCATATCATATGCCAGACACCAAGAGCCTCTATCTACACAATCTCATTTAAGTTTTACAATTGTTCAAGGTAGGGACTGTTGCATTTAATTATACAGAAAATGAAACTGAGGCTAGAGAAAGTTAAGAAAAAAGAGCCCCAGATCATATCAGCAGTTAGTAACAGCCTATGTCTCATTCTGATTCTCATAGTCTTGTCTCTAAACTTCTTTGCACAATTTATCAAAAACCCAAAATGGCAAATTATAAGGTAAAGTTAAAATTGAATGGCAGCACACAGAATGACACAGGATGACAGTAACGATACCGAATGTATGTAACAAGCAAATGGGCAAATGCCAAGATGTACATTGAAATGAAATCAGCAGTTACTTTAAGAGATTCTTTGTTACTTAAATTTCTCAGAATAAGCATGGATTATAATTATGACAGGGGAAAATACACTGGGGGGTGATGCTTTTCAGCTATACACTCCAAAATAAACTCCTACAGATTCTACTCTCAGGATCATAAGAGGCCTCCCATTTTATTCCATCTCTAAATCATTTTGAGGAGAATGAGTTCAGGCAGCATCCAACAATAGAAGTGATGTTTCTGACCTTACTGCCATTATCTCACCCTCTTTCCTATGCACTTGAATGTGTGCCAATGTAGCGTGTTATTGGAAGCCAATGGAGAGACTTCTGGAAAAATGGATAGACAGAGGGTCTGATAAGCTTTGACAGAGAGACAAGGTGAGTTTCAGGACCTCCTGCCACAGTTTATTCCACTGCATCCACTGCCTTCCCATGAGTACTTTATTGAATATCCTGTCTGTCCCATGTTCTCATGTAGATGTCACTGCAAACTAGACTCCATTTCAACTGTAGCATCTCCCATTCCAACACACTTATGCAATGCCAAGTACAAATTTATGAGCACACATTTTGCAGTTTCAGTGATTGTCTTGGCTCTTCATGCAACAGACATGCAAGACTCTTGTGAGGATTTAGGTTCTGCCTCATCTCTCTGCACCCATCCTGTCTTATGCTCCTGCTCTTATGACTTGGATCCATATACTCCACTACCTATCAGTGCTCCTGACTCCTGTTCCAGTACCTCCCTGCTATGGCAGATCTCAACAGTTGTAAGGATGTGTGAATAGACAGCTGGCGGGTTGGTGGCTGGCTTGATAGACTCTTTCTCTCACTTCGAAGTGCCTCTTATGAACCAGAATCTATCCTAAACATACTTCCAACAAATGTTAAGTGAAACCAGCTTTTGTCAGGAACTAAGTTACAACCTAGAGAACTATTTATTGACTACAATAATTATTTTCTGACTTCTAAGGGTCAGACACTGTACTAGACACAGTAATACTGAGAGTGCAAGGCTATCAAACTTTAGCACCTAAGAATTTTTCAATGATCTCCTTAAAAATTTAGTTTCACAGGCCCTATTCCCAAAGATCCTGATTTAGGTCGCTTGGCTGTCACCCAACCACTGCATTTTTAATAACAGGATTCTGTGGCCCATAGACTTTCTGGGAGAATCATTCAACAGTGAATCGGAGCATCATCTGAACTCACTTTTGGCCCACACTTTTGGCTCAATCGTTTCCCCTCGTAGTCCTCCACGACTCTTGTGGAAGTAAACAGGAAGAGAAGAAGCTTTTTTTTTTTTGCAGCACAGGGATCAAACTCGCAACCTCACACTTGCCAGGCAGGCGCTTAGGCCACTGAGCTAGATCCCCGGCCCTTGAGGAGGAGTTTTTTAGAGATACTTTGGAGCGTATTATATGGGAAAGACATTAACATTAAACCCAGGAAACTATGTTGATACTAACCATGGTTAACAATTATTTTTTTTCCAAGTCCTGAAATTTTATAAATCCTTTAATTTTCTCAAACATGTTTCCTGGAATCGTTCCTATCCCTATCATTGCGTTTTCTGTAAGGCCTTGATCCCAAATATCTTTCAGTCACTCACCTGCTAATGTGACAAGATCATGCCAGCCACAAGTGCAGAATTCAACAATAAGCCTTTCTAATATAGTACCTTACTGAGATCCTGAAGATTTCCTCCCCCTTAGTTCGGTGTTGGTTTTTTGTTTGTTTGTTTGTTTTCTGATGGTATCATTGTCAGGAAAGCATTCCTCTTACAGTTTTCCCAGATTTGCTCATTTCCCTCAAATTTTAATGACAGGCATGGTGAAATGGAACACTCATTATTCAAATGCTATTAGCTTCTGGCCTTTCATCTACATGATGGAATAGAGCTTGAGCCCAGTGTGCTACTATCCGGAGATGCTGTACTCATCAAGCTACACTGTAAAGTGCAGCCCAGGAAAATGGAATGAGTGCTGTGCATCAGCAACACACTTCCATATTTTTCAGAGGATCCATCTGTTACAGGCAACTGGGAAGAATGTTTTCTAGATTTAATTAGGGATACAGCAGGAGGAGAGAATTGGGTGAATTCATGTTGGGAAAAAACACTGTTTATTCTGTCAACCACTCATTCTGCTTGCTTATCTACTTTGAAAAATACAATAGGATTAAACTAGTGGTAAATATATTATTATGGAATTGCAGGAAGAAAATAAGATAAGGCAGGGAAAAAAGATAAACATGTATGTATTAGTTAGCTCAGGCCACCATAACAAAATATCATAGATTGGCCAGCTTTAACAATGGAAAATTATTTTTTCTAGATTTAGAAACTAAGAAGTGCAAAATCAAAGTGCTGGCCAATTCAGTTTCTGGTGATGTCCTTCTTTCTGACTTGAAGATGGGAGAGGAGGGGAGAGGGAGAATAGGAGAATATGAGCAAGAGCAAGCTATTATCTGATGGCTCTCCTTACAAGGGCACTAGGGTGTTAATTCCAGAAAAAGGGCACTGCCCTTAGGACTTCATCATCCCTAGTTGTCTCTCAATGTCCTTATCTCTAAATACTGAGAATTAAGACTTCAACAAACACATGGATTTCAGGACAACATATCAAAGGATTTCAGAGGCTATTTAGTCACCAGTTTGTGACTTTGATTTGTTAGCTAAACTCTTGAGTTTTCCTCTATAAATCCAGAGGAAGGAAACTGAGAATAAGTGAAAAGCTTCTGGAATTGTTGGGAAGTAGCCACACATGTAACTGGAGTTCAAAAATATTTGGAATGAGATTTCCTGATGATATAGCATGACATAGGAGTCAAATTCTTGGCTACCAAAAGTGTGTAGGTGGGTGGGGAAGGTGGGAGGAGAAGGCAGTAAACCTGACTTTTGAAGGTGGCAACAAAGGCAGGATTTGTAGAGCTACATGGAAGCAGTGATAAGTGTCTAGATGGAGACAGAAGTAGCAAAAATATTATCTATGGGGACACGAAGCCAGTAATACCTTGGGATTCTGGGAGGATTGGCTAAATGAACAAAGAAGAGCAGAAACCCGTAAAAGCTCTTTATAGCCTTCCAGTATTCCCAAACCCTAGTGTTTTACCCCAGTTGATTGTATCTGCGCTTACATAGATAAAGCATGATACAGAAGTCAAAAGTCTTCAGTTTCAGAAGCCAAAGTCCAGTCATATTAAAATGATCAGAAAGAGCCAGGTACATTCCATTTTTTCTCCATTTTTTTTTTCATGCTGGATGAAGATTCTTCAGGCTGTGAGTAAAGACTCACTTAACAGAACAAGAACTGTTTCAGAAAGCAGCAAGAGCAATAGAATAACTGTTTTTAAGGAAGAGGGGATATTTTGAAGGAAATTAATGGCAATATGTCTGTTACTATAATAAATATATTTTTTAGTTTTATTTAAACATTCATCATAGTTTTTGGAAATTTCTCACAACTCTGCACATAGGGAAGTCTAAGATCAAGATGCTTTCTGATTTAATTATAGGGTGAGAATCCTATTTTTTGGTACAGAGATGGTGCCATTTTGCTTCTTCACAGGGCAACAGGGGTAAACTCCCTCAAACCCCTTTCAAAAGAGCAGTTTCCATTCAGGAGGGATATATCATTATGACCTAATCATCTACCCAAATCCTCATCTTCTAATACTAGGGTAGTGGTGGCCAACCTATAGTATGCATACTACAAAGGACTGTTTACATCATTGAAAGGTCTAAAAGCTTTCCCATCATTGTTCTAGGAGGGTAGGGGATACAAATATTACATCATTCAGATTATAGCAGGATCAAAGCTTGTATCTTTACCTAGACTTTCACCAATGCTATGAGACCATCTAATCTAGTGGGGACCTAGGAAAAAATGGGAAGCAAGGAATCTTTCTTCATATGACATCAAGTTCCACCACTTGGTACAGTAGGGGTGCTCCAAATATGAGTGGACTTATTCATATGAGTCAAATAATTCTTAGTACACCTGAATTTTTGGCCTGGTATTTATCCTGTACAGCTGGACAATCATCTTGTTATCGAATTGATTCCTGCACTCTCTACTCTACTTAATTAGGCCTCCACTTTCACCTGATAATTTGGAAAAGTGTATGTGCCAGAGGAAAATAAAGAAACTAGGACATGTTAAGAAGGGAAGCCCCATTCTTTAGATAAGAGTGTTCAGTGAATACATGAAAACTAGAATTGCCTTCACAATTACTTGCAATACTTTGAGCTGACAGGAGTGTTTCCCACTTAGGAAAGCAGACCATGTGGATGACTGCCCCCATGGAAATGGCATCTGAAAGGTTTCTGTCCTAATAAATTGCTGGACATTATGGCAGTGGTGTAGCTGGACCACTAGCCCCTCCCTCCCCGATTACAGCTTCCTCTGAAATGCCAAAATTCCCACGAGTCTGTTATGCCTCACCAGTGCCC
>RJWT010012478.1:0-22436 GCA_004365215.1 Cuniculus paca
GTGTGTGGTATCAGCAGCGTCCACTGCATCCTTCTTCCAGAACCTTGATGACATCGTTAATCCCTCCCTCTCCTGGTTCTCACGTCTTTAATCAGAGGTCTAATTCTTTCTACTTAATATGTTACAGGGTTTAGAAACTTTCTTTTGGCATTTATTTTCCTTGCCTATTTCTTACTGCCATCATGTTAGTCTAGGCTTTCTCATCTAAAGCTGGATTCTACTATCCAGGTCCTAACTGACTTCTGTCTCTAAGAATATTCCCTAACCTGAACGATCCTACACAGTGCTAAATTACTGTGCTCCTCCAAACACCACTTTCAAGTATTGAAGAATCAATTGTGACACTTAAATATGAGGTGTGACCAAAACACATGGTGGTTGTTTACATTTTAAAACTTTATTTCAGTGAAAGCAACACTGACGTTAAAATCTATCACAACACTTTCTCACTGCAGCATACTATGCCCTCATTCTTGCCACTTTCTGAAGCAGTTCTGGAAGTTCTCTTTCATGAGTGACTTCAGTTGTACTGCACAGCTGTCTCAGTGTCTTCAAACACTTCAAAATGCTTACCTTTCATGATCCTTTGACTTTGGGGAAGAGCTGCAGTTACACGGTGGCAGATCTGGTAAATAAGGTAGGTGAGGATACATTGGTAATATTTTGATGAGCCAGCTTTTCCTTTGGAAAGTAGTTGGCAGTAACAATCACCCTATTTTTGATCACATGCAACAAGACACAGGGGACTTCCAACCTGCTTCAGAAGTGGCAAAAATGATGGGATTAGAGCATTTGAAGAAATAGGGAGTATTTTTAATGAGATTAATGTAATATGTGTTTCACTGTGATAAATTCTTAAAAATGTCAATATTTGTCATATATCTGACAAAACCATGTATCTATGGGAACTTTTCTTTTTTAGAAGATTAAGAATACGTTAGAATTATAATATTCTCTTTGGAGTTCCATTAGTATTAAAATATTACAAATTAAAATAATGAAAAAATTGCTATATCTAATATGATATAAAATAACATAAAAATAAAGAATAAGTAAATAATTTGAAATTAAGAGAATAAAATTTTACAGTGCGACTATTTAAAATACTTAGATGAGGATCTAATAAAAGCGCTCAATAAATATTGGCTAATATTATTAGTCCTGTTGTAAGTCTCATAACTGACCTCTCTGGTTATTCTTTTCTCTTCTTCCAGTAATTGTTTTACACACAGAAGACAGAGGTACCATGTTTAAACTGAGATCATTATCACACTGCCTTGTTTGTACCTCTCTTCAATGTATTTACAGTGAAACTCAATCTTTACCTCTGCATATAAGGCATAGTACAATTTTCCTGCCCTCCAACCTCACCTCTAGCCACTGACCCCACCTCCCACCACACATACACCAAAAAAAAAAAAAAAAAAAAGAGAGAAAGACATTATGGTAGCCATTGTTCATTTCCTATTATCTCATTTTGAAGTCCTGTAATGCTTTCATTCTTTTGTTTTGATTGGTTTTAATCTGTTTAGTTTTGTTTGATTTTATTATGTGTGAAGGTATGGACAGCGATTTTGAAGAAAACAAAAGACATTATGGTAGCCATTACTGATTTCCTGTTTTGAAATCCTGTAACGCTTTCATTCTTTTTGTTTTGATTGGTTTTGTTCTGTTTGTTTTGTTTGATTTTCTTGTGTGTGATGGAATGGACAGCTATTTTGAAGAGATCAGAGATACTGTGGTGGCCATTGTTGATTTCCTGTTGTCTTGTTTTGAAGTCCTGTATTGAATGCATTGCTCTGTTCTGATTTGCTTTATTGTGTTTGGTTTGGTTTGGTTTTATTCTCTTTTAAAATAAAATTTAAAAAATTCCAGGATTTGGGGATTTCAGCCTCAAGACCTTTGCCTCTACTGTTTATTCTGCCTGGAAAGTTCTCCTCCTACCCGTTTCCCTGCCTGGCTCCATGTTTAGGTCTCAGATTACTATTTACTTCTCAGAAAGCCTTTTTCTAATTACCTTGTTGATTCAATGAGTATTTTTTTGAGCACGTATTCTGTACCAGGCACTATTTTAGTCCCAGAAAAAAGGATAAAAGTCATGATAATACAAAGGTAAGGGCCCTATCCTCCTAGAGCTTACATGTGAATACAAGAAAGAAACCTAATTATGCCAATTATATGCATAGGCACATGTGTTTGTGTGCATGGATATATGAGAATATAAAAGTTATAAGATGATAAAGGTGCTGTAGTAGTTTTTTTTTAATTGAACTGTCAGAAAAGGATTCTTTTAAAAAGTGATCTTTGAGAGATAACCTGAAATAATCTCATGTCTCTGTATAGTGTGCGTTTGTTCTGTGTTTTTCCTTTTTAGCTATTTATTAAAATTTATAATTATTTATATTTATTTTTGCTGTGGAATTGTAAATTTAATGAGGATAGAATCATGTCTGTTGTGTTCATAATTCTATTCCCAGAATTAAACACTGAGCCTGATGCATTAAAAAGTATTCTACTTGGTATATTTAGCCAATGACTATGTGAAGTTGCTCTTGATTACTGAAACAAAAACTAGAAATTAGAAAATTACTCAGGAATGAACCTATTATATCAGAGTGAAATGAAAGGTGATGTATGAGAGCACATTCTATAGTAACAAAACTTAAAAGGACAAAATTAATTGTAATGAGCTAAATGTTATACTGCTGCAAATAACTTTAAGAAAGAGATGGACCATAAATAAATAACATGCTGGTGACTACCTTAGGAGTACTGTGCACATTATCATATTGTAACAAAGAAAAAAATGGAGCCATACTCCAACTCTTAGTCTCTCATCTCTGTATCTAGCCACCTCCCCCCTCCCATCCTAAAAGTAAGAAAAAGGAGCACCTACCACATCTATCAGCTGCTCCTTACTTTCCCTATGAGAGGCTAACATGCTGGGAAGATAATGTGCACAACGATTCACTAAAACCCTTTTTGGTGGGTAGCTGGGAATAAAACCAATCAAACTGCTAGTTAATGGTTGAATAGTTAGGATGAGTTACAAAACTGTCCACTTTCATGGAAAATTGGCTACACTGCTCTGGCATCTCTGTCCTGGGTCTTGTCTCTGACCACTAGCTGAACTCCAGTCAACCAAGGGGACTCCTGGCCCAAAAGACTTTTTTCACTCAGAGACCATACAATTTTCCCTTCAAATCATACTTTGAGTCCCAAAACCACAGAATTCTATGCCCAAGCAGCCCGAGTTTGACTGGGCCTGGGCAGATCCACCAGGAAGTATTTCCAAAGATCAGTTTGCACAGTTGACATGCTTAACCTGAGACCTAAAGAGAGGGGATCTAAGATTGGCTGTGTGTGAGGTGAGTACCAAACTCCATGGCTTTGTGTGTATGTTCATGAGGTCCCTGTGGTGCAGAATGGAGCTCATTGGTAAGAATGTGAGCTGCAGTCGAAATCCAAGGCACAGAGCTAAGGGGATTGGCTTGCTCGGTGTTCATATTCTGGCTGATTGAGTAATTCTGTGTTTGAATCTGGCCTTCTAACCTTGCGTACGATGGAAGCGGAGGTGGTAGGTTGGAGACACCTTTTGGGCAGAGGTGGCTTGGCTCGGTTTGACTCCTTCACTATTTCTGATATGCGAACGTCTCTCTCAGCGCTTGCCTGGGAGCTATACGTAAACTAACATTAGAGTCCAGTCTGTTTACTTCCCAACCCAGAATAAAAGGCGGATTCTTTCTCCATTTCTAAAGTTGCCCTAGACAAAGAGGAGAAATGCTGTGTAAGTTGGCAGTAACTTAGTCCTTGGGAGCTATAGATCAGGATAAAAAGTGCGAAGAACATTTGAAAATGCAAACGGAGGCAGATCTCTCTTTGTCCATGCTGGTCTCCTGCTGCAGAGTGCTACCAGTCACAAGGCTCTGGGCACTGTCACACTCAGTTCTTGCCGAGTGAAGTGCAGCATGCATGCCATGAAATTATCCTTTTGTTCCTCAAGGAGACTCATGTTACTTTTAACTTTTTTTCATTAACACATATTAATTGTGTTTGTTAAAAGAGTTCAGTGTGATATTTCCATACAGGCACATAACGTGACCATCAAACCTCTCCTTTCCCACAACCTCCTCGCACACTTGGCCCAATGTCCTATAATCACTTTTCTATTTTCAGGTTGACTTTATTTTTAATCTTCCACATATGAGAGAGAACATGTGGCACCTGTCTTCCTGGGTCTAGTGTATTTCACTGGTGATGATGTCTGCCAATTACATCAATTTTGCTATAAATGACAGGATTTCATCCTTTTATATGGCTGAAAAATATTCCACTTTGTATATACAACACACGATCTCCATTCATTCATTTGTTGATAGGTTCTTGGCTCTTCCCTTATTGTAGCTGTGGTGAATACTTCCACAGTAAACATGGGTGTGTTTGCGTGCTGATTTCATTTCCTTTGCATGTTTACCCTGGAATGAAGTAGCTGAATGATACGGTAGATGTATTTTTAGGTTTTTGAGAAATTTCTATACTGTTCTCCATAGTGACTGTATTAATTTGTATTCCTACCAACAGTGTTACTTAATATCCTTATTAGAATTTTCTTGGGTTTTAAAAAAATATAAGGGTAATATTTTGATTAGGGTGAGATGATATTACATGGTAGTTTTGCTTTGAGTTTCCATCAGAGCTAATGATATTGAACATTATCTATATTTTTTGGCCATTTGAGAAGCGTCCTGATCATTTGTGCATTTACTAATTGGATTATTTATTTTTTAAAGTTTTATGAGTACCTTATGTATGCTAAATATTAAACCTCTGTCAGATGAATAGTTGCCAAATATTTTCTCCCATCCTGTAGGTGGTTTTTTCACTCTGTTGATTTTTCCCTTTGTCGGGCCAGGTGTTTTAGTCTGATATAATCCCATTGGTCAGTTTTTACTCTTGTTTCCTATCCAGAAAATTGGCCTGTATAAACCTTTTGGAAATGTTTCTCATATGTTTCATGTAGTAGTTTCAGATCCTACATTTAGGTCTTTGATTCTTCTTGAGATGATTTTTTTATATAGGGTAAGAGTGAGGGGTCAAATTTCAGTCTTTAAAATGTGGATAGCATCATTTCTTGAAAATACTGTCCTTTTTCCAATATATGTTTCTGTCAAGAATCAGTTGTTTATAGATGCATGGATTTAGTCTCATAGGGTAGATCTCTGTTCTATTCCATTGGTTTTCATGCCTTATACTGTGCAGTTCTCATTACTATGATCTACCCTACGTTTTGAAATTATCTATTGTAATATCTTCATTTCTTTTCTTTTTGCTCAAAATGACTTTGCTGTTTCTGTTTTAATTTTTTTTCTTCTTCTCCTTCAATAGAACTATTAGGATTGTTCCAGTTTTGTAAAGAATAGCTTTGGTACTTTGATGGGGATTGCATCGAATCTCTAGATTGCTCTGGGATGTTTTAACAGTATTGATTTCAATTCATGAACATGGAGGTTCTTTAAAATTTTTTGTGCATTTTCATCAAATTCTCTCATCAGTGTTTAATAATTTTCATTCCAGATGTCTTTCACTTAATTGGTTAAGTTTATTTCAAGTCATTTTTTTGCAGCTATTATAAATGAGGCTGCTTTCAAGCTTTCTCAGCAAATTCATTATTGGTGTATTGAAAAGCTACTGAAATTTGTATGTTGATTTTATGTCCTACCACTGTATCAAATTTATCAGTTCTAATACTCTTTCAATAGATTTTCAGTATTTCTTTTTTCCTACATATAGAATCATATCATCTGCAAACAGAGACAGTTTGAGTTTTTTTTACTAAAGACTTTTCTTTCTCTTGACTAATTGGTCTGGCTAAAACTCCTAGTACTATGTTGAATAAGAGAGTAAAAGTGGATGCGTCTTGATCCTCATCTTAAGGGAATGTTTTCAGTTTTCATCCATTCATATGATGCTATTTTTAGTTTTGTCATACATGAGTTATAGCCTATGTCAGGACATGATCTTTCTCTAGCTAATTTGTCCAGAGCTTTCAATGAAGAACATACTGAATTTTATCAAGTGTTTTTTTTTTCTGAATCTAATGAGATGATCATGTAATTTTATCCTTCCTTTTCTTATTCGATATACATTACTTTTACACATCTTCATACGTTGAACCATTCTTATATTCCTGGAGTGATATTAATTTGACTGTAGTGATTGGTTTTATGTACTGTTGAATTCAATTTGCTAATATTTCACCAAATATTCCTGTACTTATGTTCATCAGTGTTGGGGACCACAAATTATAAATTGAATCTAGGGGACATCCAAGGCCATCCTTGTTCTGCCCTTTGCGGCAGATTTGAATACGGAAACTCCCTGCTCCTTACTGGTCACAGCTGAAAGCCCTATGGCTCGTGAGGCTGTGGTGCTCCCAGGGCAAGACAAGACCTGCTGAGGACAGTGAAGCAGCTGGGGAAACTACAGCTTCCTTATTGTCCCCGTATCAGCCTTGTTCTTGAAGAGTGGTTTGTTCTTCTTACTGTCCTACCGTAGTCACCTTTTCTGTTCCCAGAAACACTAACTGCCCTTCATCATTGTCCTTAACTCAGATGTAATAATCAATAAATGGCAAGGTGCTGGCTGCTTCGTGGCCTTTAGTTCCCTATGAACACCTGATCATCCCTGATCCCTGCTACACTGTCATTTTGTCTTTTGCTCTTCTCGCCAGGCACTGTAACCCTTGGCAGCAGATTGGGGCCCACTGCAGGGGTCTCTGATACCTCGGGGACATTGACCTACAGTTTTATTGTTGTGTCCTTTTCTGATTTTGGTATCAGGGTAATGCTGGTCACAAACAATGAGTTTATAAAGGTTCAGTTTCTATTCATTCTATGGAAAAGTTAGAGAGGAACTGGAAGTAGTTCTTTAGAAGTTTGGTAAAATTTAGCAGTGAATGCTGAGTGCTGAAAATTTTTAAATTATTAATTCAATCTCTCTATATGTTAGTGGTCCAGTCATGTATTTTTACATCCTCAAGATCCAATTTTGCAGGTCATATGTATTCAGAAATGTGTCCATTTCTTCAAGGTTTTCTAATTTGTTAGTACGTAATTTACTTAACAATCCCTAATGATCCTTTTTATTTTCTTAGTATTGGTTATAAAGTCCTTTTCATTTTTAAAGTTTATTTATTACGGTTTTCTTTTTTTGTTAGACTAGCTAAATGTGTCACAGTTTTTTAACCTTTTCAAAACCAACTCTGTTTTATTGATCTTTCATATTGTTTTTAAGACTTTTATTTCTGCTATTTTTTTCTTTCCTTTTACTAATTTTTTTAATCATCGTCTGTATCGAGTGCTTCATTTGAAATCTTTTAATCTAGAAGCTCAGTGCAACACCCTTCCCTCTTTTTATTGCTTTCCCTACATCCCATAAGTTTTGGTATGTTCTGTTTCTGTTTTCATTTGTTTTAAGAAATTCTTAAAACTTCCTTTCTGACTTTGTTACCTGGTTGTTCATTCAAATGTGTCTTTTAATGTTTCTGCATTTGCATATTATCTGAAATCTCTTTTGACTTCTAGTTTTATTTCATTGTGATTATATGGGATAAAACTTAAAGTTTTTATTTTTAAAAACGGGACTTTTGGCCTAGTCTATGGTCCACTCTAGAGAAAGTTCAGTGTGTTGAGGGGAAAGTGTATTCTGCTGCTGTTGGACAGAATGTCACTTAAATGCCTAAGTCCATTTGTTCATAGTATACTGTAATTTACCACGGAGGTTTCATTATGGATAACAGTCCACTGATGAAAGTGGGATAAAGTGCCTCACTGTTACTGTTTGGAGCCCATTCCTCTCTTTAGGTCTAATAGCATTCATTTTATAAATTTGGGTGCTTGGACATTAGGTGCATAAAATTTACAAGCACTATAGCTTCTTTGGAAGAGTTACCTTCATTACTGTGTAGTGGTCTTTTTTTTTTTTTTTTATAGTTTTTATCTTAATCTAGTTAGGCAAAAGTTAGGCTTCCATTTGCTTGGAGTATCACTATCTATCCTGTCACTTTCAGTGTGTGTGTGTGTGTGTGTGTGTGTGTGTGCATGTGTGTGTTTACTGCTGAGGTGAATATTTGTAGAAAAAATATTGTTAGGTTTTTTGTTTTTAAGTCACTCAGCCAGTCTGTACCTTTCAATCTGAGAACTTAGCTCCTTTACTTTGAGCATTATTATTGATAGTAAGGAGTATTCCTTTCATTTTATTGATTTTCATCTGGTTATTTTGAATATTCCTGTTCTTTCTGTTTCTTTTCTTTCTAGTTTGATGGTTTGTTGTATCAATAAAGTTTTTTTTCATGCTTTGCTTTTGTGTAGCTACTTTTTTAGTGGAATTAATACATTCACATGTATTCATGATGACAGTTTTCTTTCACCCTTTGCAAGCTCTCTTGTGGTGATGAATTCCCTGTTTTTGCTTTTCTTGGAAGGTCTTTATCTTCCCTTTATTGTCGAAGGGTAACCTTGCTAGGTATACTATTCTCAGTTGGCAGTTATTTCACATTAGGGCTTGGATATAGCATCCCATCCCCTCCTGGCTTTCAGGGTCTCTGCTGAAAATCCTGTTGCTAATCTAGTGGGAATACATTTCAGTGTAAGTTGGCACTATTCCCTACTGATTTTAGACTTTTTTTGTATCATGCTTTTCACAGTTTCACTATAATATACCCTTGTGAATTACCTTTCATGTTTATTTGGGATCTTCACACAGATGTCTCTATCTTTCCTAGAACTAGAGAAGTTTGTTGCTCTTATTCCATTGAATAGGTTTTCTGTGTTATTAACTTCCCCCATACATTATAGTATTTCAAAAATGTGGTTATTTATTCATTTAATTGTATACTAAAGGTCTTGACTTGTGGATTTGAGGTAAATTAGGAAGGTTCAGTTTGACCAACGTACTGCTTGACCCAAGAGGTGAAGGATATTGGGTTTTATCATGTTTCTTTGAAAACTAACTTAAATATCTTGTAATTTTATTTACTAATCAAATCATATGTGTTTTTCTTTCTGTAAACTCTGCATGTATTTGCCTACTGATATATTGAGTAGATTAGAGTGTTTATTATTTAAATGTTTTGTAATTTTTCTTTTATCTTTCATATACAGAGGTTTCACATGAATTTATAATATAAATGTTAGAGGACTACGATACACATTGTAAAACAAGATGTACACATTAATTAGAACAAAAACGCTTCCTAGAAAATTTGGTCTTTTACTCAGATATATGCTATGTAGTTACATATATTATTTTTAATTAAACTGTTTAAAGATTTTTGAGACCACTGTGTTGAGCATTTGGTTGTGAGAAATAATGAAGAACGAACCTTTGGACCAGTTAAATAGTTTTCCTTAATGGCAGCATCTGGCAAAATATGGGACAATAGTACAACCAGGATCTCAACATTGATACAGTCAAGATGCAGGATACTTCCCTTACCCCAAAGACCCCTCAAGTTTCCCTTTTGTATCCACAACTCCTGTTTCTACTCATGGTACTTTCATCATGCTGATTAATCACTTATCTCTTCTATATTTCTGAATTTTTTTGTCAGTTTAAGACTGTTAAATAGAATTAAATAATATGCAACCTATTTTGGCTAGGGCTATTTTAATTGCAGCATAATTCTCTACAAATTAATTTATGTTGCCCTGTATTAGTAGTGCATCGTTTGTTGGAGATCTTCTGGAAAGATGTTTTTTTCAGATGAGCACATTTTATTTCCTTTCCCAACTATATGTTTTTTATTTTCATTTATTGTCTAATTTCCTTAGGTAAATTGTCTAGACAATGTTGAATGAGACACATGATACAGGTATCTTTCTTAGAAGTTCAGTTTTCATCTCAGATGTTAACTGAAAGTTGTGTACTCTTAATCAAACTAAAGAAATTTGCTTCCATTCCTATTTTTCTGAGAGGTTATTATAGTGTTAAATTTTTTCAGTGTTTTTCCTGCATTAATATAATTACATATTTCTTTATCCATTGATATTATACACTGATTATTTAATTGCTTTTCCAAGTCTAGGAAAGGTCTCATTTTGTCGCCGTGTTTATTCTACTTCATATTGCTGACCGTAGTGGTTAAACCTGATTGTCAACTTGATTGGCTTGGAAGTTGCCTTGGGGATTAATTATTAAGCATAATTCTGGTTGGGTCACTGAGGCATTACCTTGTATTATACATGGCCCCTGGCTCCTTCCCTCTGATACTGCTTCCTTGCTCTGCTTTCTGCTCACTAAAAATTAAGCATTTTTGTTCTGCTATACCCTTTGCAGATGTTTCTGCCTTGGTAGTAGCTAGCCATGGTCTGAATCCTCTGAAACAATGAGCCAAGTGAGACCTCACCTCCTTTAAATTGTAGGTTTTAGGCACTGTATTTCAGTGATGGGAAACCTAACAAAAAAACTGATACCAGAGAAATGGGATTGTTGCTGTGACTGTGCCTTACCAAGTGGTTCTGAAACGTTTGGAGCTGGTTGGGAGAAGTTTGGAGAATCAGGCTAGAGAAGGCCTGAATGGTCATGAGCAGAGTTTGATGGGTGATACTGGTCAGTGCTTAGAAGAACAAAATGCTGAGAAGAATGCAGATGGCACAGGTCAGAATCATGAGGTTACAGTGAAGAATCAGAATTATTTTGGGAACTGGACTAAAGACCATTGGTGGTGTATTATGGAAAAACAATTTGTCACTTCGTGCCTCTGTCCTGAGAGACTTTGCAGGAGACTGAAAGTAAGGGTAATGAAGTAACCCTTACTGGCAGAGGAAATTTCCAGACAACCCAACATTCATAATATGGCATAGGTTCTGCTGGCTGCTTCTAACCAGATTAATATTGAGAATTAGGGACAAAAAGCAGAGTAGAAAAATTTGAAAAACAACTTTTGCCATGAAAGGAACTATGTGTAAATTTGGAGCCAAAACAGATGTGGTGTCTGAAGAGATTCATGACATTAAAAAGAAACCAGTTACAGTAAAACCTTGGATTGTGAGTAACCTGTTCTGTGACTGTTCCCCACTATAAGCATTTATAATCAATTTTAACTTGATAATCCAGCGATGCCTTGCCATATGAGTAGTTCATGATGCTGAACACCACATGATCACAATTGAGCCAATGGTTCTTCTTTCTCTCCTCTCACTACAGGATTGCAGATGATCATCTTCAAATGGCATGAGGTTATGGAGGAAATTTCATTTGCAAGGAGGAGAAAAAGGTGAGGGAGCCCTTTACTTCAAATGAGATGAGGGAGATGTGTAAAATGTGGGAACTAATGTCCAATTTTGTAGAAAAGCACTACCTAAGTAAGGTGGGAGCAGTGTGAGCAAAGAATCGATTTAAGGACAATGCAATATCCTATTTCCACAAAATTCTCAAAAGGAGGCAAAAACACGTCATTGGACAAGTTGTTAGAGCTGCATGAAGAAACAAACAAAACTATTCCACTGTGACAAAAAATGCTGTGATTCTGTTAGTGACAGTGAAAACTGTCTTACACAATAACCCTTCACTCTATTGTTTTCCTCACACCAGCTGTGAAAGTTTTCAAAGGTAAGTGCAAGTTAATTTATTTCTTTTCTTTATATTTTGTATTTTCTTTATTTGTATTATAATCACTTTTATATACATATTTTTGGATGGTGGAATAAATCATCTGAGTTTTCACTATTTCTTATGGGGAAACTTGTTTTATACACAAGTGCTCTGATTTACAAGCATGTTTCCAAAATGAATTATGTTCACCAAGGATTTACTTACTTTGTACAGGTATAGGAAGAAAGATGCCTGAGGACACCTCAGAAATAAGCAGGACTCTTCCCTCAGTTACAGGTTCAAGGTTGAAAAAGTGTAAACCTTTCATGTGGGTAGAGCCTCCTAGAAAGTTTGTTCCCCAGGATTCATTTCACTGTGATTAGCTATCCAGGCAATCAGAGGCCACCACAGCATGGCCCAAAGGAATCTGGCTACTGGTCTCAGTTACAACAGACGATGGCATCATCCATGTAATGCTGGTTTTATTATCATACAGCATTCAAGATTTGTGAGGTCAGGAAGTCTTCCACCCAGATTTCAGAAGGCCAGGGAGATCATGCAAGGTGTCCTTGAGAAGAAAATGTATGAAGCTGTGGAAATGAAGCTAAAGATAGAGTGGAGATCTCAGGAAAATGGAGATGCAAGGAATGTTGGATATGTGCTGAGAAAAGCTGTACCCCATGAGTAAACCCAATCCAGGTTTGAGGAAATGTGGTTTGCAACCAGGAAAGCCATATGAGTGGGGCCTCCCATACCCTCTGAAACTCACAATTTATCACCCTGTGTCCTGGATGTTGGACACAGAGCCACAGGACTCCCCTGCTGAGTCTTGGTCTTGTTTTGGTCCTAGTCTTTTATTCCTCCCATTCTATACTTTTGTAATAGGAATATTTACCTTGTGCCACTGTTCATTGTGGTTACACAACTTGTTTTAGCTGAGATTTTTACCTTGCATCTCAGAGATATTTTGACTTAAACATTTGAAAAAAGCTGTAACTACTGAGACTTTAGGAAAGCACTGTTATGTTTTTGGTTATATACAAGATAGTTGTAACACCTTAACACTTATAAAAAGATAGTTATAACACACTTATTGTGTTATAACTGTGCTTATTTGAAGATTAAATAGAGCTTAAGATGTGTTTGGTGTCAATGTGACAAGGAATCAAGACTGTCAACTTGATTGGCTTGGCAGGCCTCAAGGAGACCAGTAAAGCACTTTTGAATGTGTTTGAGTGAGTCACAGTGACATGTCTTTGGGTGCTATATGTATGCTCCTCCTCCTCCTCCGGCACTGTTACCCTGCTCTACTTCACAGCCTCAGTAAACTAAGTATCTTTGCTCTATCATATCCTTCTGCCACAGTGTTTTTCCCTTGGAGGTAGACACCCATATACTGACTCTCCTGAACCACTAGCCAAATTAAATGGGCTTGTTTTTATAAGTGATGCCAATCTGTAGTTTTCCTATGGTTTCCAAAAATTTTTTGTAATTTTTTTGAGACAAGTTCTTACTCAGGCTGACTTCAAACTCAGTGATCCTCCTGCCTCTGCTTAGCAAGTGCTGGGATTACAGGCATGCACCACCATGCCCAGACAGATTTTTATAATTTTTGTATATCTTTTAATATGATTTATGTAGCAGTTTTATTTTTTGTGTGTGAACCGTGGTATAAATTTTGGTATGGGGGTATTACTACCTTCATAAATGAGTTGAGAAATGTGCTTTTTCCTCTTTTTCTCAATGAGTACATAATTCCTTTTGTATATTTACATACATGGTAGAATTCTTAGGGACAGCACTTGGCCTTTAAAAGTTCTTATCAAGAATTTTTAAGCAATGAGTTTAATTTTTGTACTTTACAAGGCTACTCAGATGATTTATTTTAGGTTAGGCAAATTGCCATAGTTTTCAAAGGAGGGGATCCATTTTGTTTAAGTTGACAAATTAAGGTAAAAATTATTCATAATGTTACTTATTATTCTCTGATATCTGAAGTATTAGTTACATCCTATTTCATTTTTTTATGTAAGCTCTTTCATTTTCTTTGCAGTCTTATATGAGATCAGAGTTATTTTATTGATCTTTCCAAGAGCCAGTTCTTTGTTTCCATGTATGCTGTTACTCTGTTTTCTATTTCATTGTTTTTTTTTATTTTAAAGAGATAAAAGAAAAAAAAACCCAGAAAAATCAAGAAGCAAGCAAATAAAAAAACAGTAACAAAAGCAAAATGATAGCAACAACAAAAAACAGCAATAGCTATATAGGTTTTCAAAACAAGATGATAGAAATTTAATGATGGTTTTTATATTACATAGTGTTATCTTCAAAATAGTTGCTCAGCTTACCAGATACAGGAATAGAACAAAACATGGGATTTCAAAAACAAGACAGAAGGGAATCCCCCACAGCTGCTACAGTGCATATTGTTATCCTCCAAACAGATGCCCAGACCACCAGCCTTAGGCCTGCAAAATCAATCAAACAATACAATCATTAAGTTACTTTTTTTACTTCAGTTGTTATCATCTTGGCTTGACTTCCTCCAAATCAGCACATTGCTTACACTGTGTGTGTGTGTGTGTTGCTCTTCTTGTCTCCCAGCCCACACACCAGCCAGCTCCCAGGAAGGCATGGTTTGGCTTCTTAATTCTCGTTCTGCTTGTTGTGGGTTTACTTTTCAGCATTTCGGTTCTTGAGATAGTAGTTTATATGTTATGGATTTGATGTTTTTCTTTTGTACTATTTATATAAATTTCCCTGTTGCTTTTGTTTTAGATATGTCCATATTTAGATGTTCAGTTAAATGTTCATTTTAAATTCAATGTATTTTTAAAATTTTTATTTCTCTTTGACCTTGAATTATATAAATATTTGTATTCAATTTCCAAATATTTGGACATATTATTTTTCTGCTATTGAGTCCTAACTTGATTCTTTTGTGGCTGGGAAAGACCCTGTACCATTTCAATTCCTTTTTTTTTTTTTTTTTTTGGTGATGGCCTGGGCACACTGGAAAAGAATGTGTATTCTGCTATTACTGGGTAAAATGTTTCATAATATAAATTGGATAGTATTATCTCATGTTGTAGAGTTCATCGATATTATTGTTGGTTTTTCTGCCCAGAATGAAGGGTAATGTCTTCAACCATAATGAAAGAATTTGTGTATTTCTACCTTTAGATTGGTTTTGCTTCACATAGCATTCAGCTCCGTTTCTTGGTACATGTGCATTTAAGATGGCTTTATTTTGGTGAATTGACTTTTATTGTTACATGATGTCTTTCACTGCCTCTGATAATTTTTGTGGTTCTGAAGCTTACTTTAATACTGAGGGTAGACATTCTTTCATTCTTTTGTTTGGATGGTATATCTTTTTCCTTCCTTTCACTTGTCAACTTGTCTATATCATTAGAAGAGTTCATTTGTATCTTTCATATAATAATCTCATGTATTTCACTGTACCAATCTTCACCTTTTAAATAGTTGTTGTAGTTATTATATGTATTAATTTATCACAGTTACTGGTTGTGTCATTTTACTGGTTTTATCTTATGCTCCTTTTCCCTCTGTCATTAATTTTTTTAAAGAGAAAAGCAAAACCTCAAAATATGATGCATATTGTTCTTAAATTACTCATAGTGCAAGATATAGGCATTTAATTATCCAAACATTAGCACAAATCTTTCTTTACAATGAACTAAGAGAAACTAAGTAGTATAACTATCTTAATTACCTTGTGTAGATATGTATATAATTTTTTTGTGCTAGTCCCTTCCTTTTCTCCTTTCCCCCATCACAGTTTCTCTTTGCTTTTGAACAGTTCCTTCTCATTTCACAGTATGTATTGTACTTTTTAGATCTTATTTACCCTTTCAGTTTCTCACACTAGGGAGATAATACGATCTTTGCACATGCATGTCTGGTTTATTTCACTTATGTGTATGGTCTCGAGTTGTATCCATTCACCTAAAAAGTCTCCAGTTTATCCTTCTTTATGACTAAGTAGTACTCCATCGTACAAAAAAACCACATCTTTTTTTAAAGACAATAAAACCAATCAAAACAGTGAAAGTGGTACAGAACTTCAAAACAAGATAATAGGAAATCAACAATGGCTACCATAATGCCTACTGTTATCTTCAAAATAACTGTCCATACCATCAGATATAATAAAATCAAACAAAATATAACATAAAAATCAAAACAAGGAAAGTGACACAGGACTTTAAAACAGGAAATCAACAATGGCTACTACATCTTGTTATCTTTGAAATAGCTGTCCATGTCATCAGATATAATAAATTCAAAATAAAGAAAACAGAATGAAACTAAATACACCAAAACGATGAAAATGATACAGGACTTTCAAACAAGATAATAGGGAACTAACAACAGCTACTACCATCAGAAGGAAATCCCCCATAGTTGCTGTATTACATACTGGTATCCTCTAAATAGATGCTCAGAGTACTGGCTTCAGGCCTAAAAGTCAATCAAACAACACAAGTATTAAGTTGTTTTTATTTCAGTAGATATCATCTCAGCTGTGTTTCTCCAAATCATCCAGTTGCTTCCTGGGGGTGGGATGGGGGGATGACTCAGCACTTCTTGTCTCCCAGCCCATGCACTGGCTGGCTCATAGGAAGGAGTTAGCTCTTTCTTGGTTCTCCTCCTGGACCACATGGTTGGCACTGGCTCACAGGAAGGAATTGGCCCAGCCCATGACTACTGCTTGCTCACAGGAAGGGATTAGCTGCTTCTTGGTTCTCCTCCTGGCCCACATGGCTGCCTCTGGCTCCCAGGAATGGGTTCAAACCACATCTTTTTTTTATCAATTCCTTGGTTGTTTCCAAGATCTAGCTATTAAAAATTGTGCTGCTATAAACATGGGTGTACATATATTGCTATGGTACAAAGTTTTTAATTCTGGGAAGATACATATCAAGGAAACAACTGGGTCAAATGGGACATTCAATCCTAGTTTTTTGAGAAATCTCCACAGTGGTTGCACAAGTCTACACTTCCACAAACAGTGGACAAGTGTTCCTTTTTCCTCAAGTCTCTGCCAGCATTTGTTCTTGGTTGATTTCTTGATAATAGCCATTCTTTCTGGGGTAAGTTAATTACAATGTTGTTTTAATTTGTATCTCCTGAGTGACCAGTGATATTGAACATTTTTTCATTTATTTATTTGATGTTTATATTTCTTCCTCTGAAAAGTGTGTATTTATCTCAGATCCCATTTTTGGACTGGGTCTTTAAATTTGGGAGGTCTGATATTTTTTGAGTTCTTTATATGCTCACGATAGTAATCCTTAGTCTGAGTAATAGCTGGCCAACATTTTTCTTTCTTCCAGTCAATGTGTTTGTCATCTTTGTCAAAGATAAGGTGGCTGAGTATATCTGGAGTTGTTTCTGCATTTTCTAATCTGTTCCATTGATTTTTTGCTCTGTTTTTTGCCAGTACCATGCTGTTTTTAATCATAGTAGCTACAGTATAATTTCAAGTCAGGGAATATGATGCTCCCTATCTTGCCTTTGTTGCCCTGAATTGCCTTTGTTATTCTAGGTCTATTTTGGTTCCAAAGGAATTTTAGGACTGTTTTCTCTAATTCTGTGAGATATGCTATTGGAATTTTGATCAGAATTGGATTAAAATCTGTGTGATATTTTCAGAAGTATGACCATTTTCACTATATTGGTTTTTCCCAAGAGCAATGGCTATCTTTGCATTTTATGATATCCTCTTTGACCTCCTTTTCAGAATACTGTAGTTTTCAATGTAGAGGTCTTTTACACCCTTTGTTAGATTGCTTCCTAGGTATTTAATTCTTTTGAATGCTATTGTGAAAGGTGTTGTTTCCCTAATTTTTTTGTTTGTTATTCATGTACAGGAAGGCTATTGACTTTTGAGTGTTGACTTTGTATTCAGTGATGCTACTGAATTTGCTTATTAAATCTACCAATTTTTTAGTGTTTTTTGAAGTCTTCTATGTAGAGTATCATGTCATCTGCAAATACTAACTTAACATCTTCCTTTCCTATTATTTTTCCTTTTATTTCTTTCACTTGTCTAATTGCTCTGGCTGAAGTTTCCTGGACTACATTGAATAAGAATGGAGACAGTGGAAATCCTTGTCTTGTTCCTGATTTTGGGGTGAAAGCTTTCAGTTTTTGTCCATTTAGTATGATGTTGGCTGTTGGTTTGTCATAGATGGCTTCTATCAGATTGTGAAGATAGTTTATTCCAATTTTCTGTAGAGGTTTTTTTCATGAATGAGTGCTGCACTTTATCAAAAGCTTTTTCTGCATCTATGGAGATGATTACACTTTTTGTCCTTGGGTGTGTTAATAGATTGTACTACCTTTATTAATTTTTGTATGTTGAACCATCCCTGCATCCCTGGGATGAATCCCACTTGGTCATGGTGGATAATCTTCCTGACAACTTGCTGCATTCTGTTTGCCAGTATCTTATTGTGAATTTTTGCATCTATGTTCATTAGGCTTATTGGCCCATGGCTTTCTTTGTTAGTTAGGTTCTTCTCTGGTGTTGGTATCAGGGTAATGCTTGCTTCCAGGAATGAATTTGGGAGTACTGCTTCCCTTTCAATTTCATTAAAGAGTTTGAAATGCAGTGATGTTAGGTCATCTCTAAATTTCTTGTAGAATTCAGCAGTTAATCTTTCAGGACCTGTACTTTTCTTTGTTGGTAGGTTTTTAATTATATCTTCAATTTCATTGATTGATACTGGGTTAATTAGTATTTCTGTATTTTCTTGATTCTGCTTTGGTAATTCATATGTATCTAGGAATTTTCCCATTTCTTCTGCATTTTGCATCTTATTAAAATACAATTTTTCAAAGTAGGTATAGATGATTTTCTGGATTTCTGCAGGGTCTGTTGTGATTTCACCCTTTTCATTCCTAATTGCATGGATTTGAGTCTTTTCTTTCCTTTTTTTGATAAGGTTGGCTAAGGGTTTGTCAATTTTATTTTATCTTTCAAAGAACTCTTCAATTCATGAATTTTTTTGTGTTGTTTTTAGTCTCCAATGTGTTAATTTCTGCTTTGATCTTTATAATTTCCTGCCTTGTATGAGCTTTTGCCTTAGTATGCTCTTTTCTAGAAATTTGAGGCTGACCATTAAATTGTTTATTTGTACCAGCTCTGTTTTCCTGATATGGATATTCACTGCTACAAATTTCCCTCTAAGAACTGCTTTCATTGTGTCCTGTAAGTTCTGGTACATTGTACTGTCATTATCATTTAATTGTGGAAAATGTCTAATATGTTCTCTAATTTTATCTGTGACCCACTGGTTGTTCAGTAGGGTACTAATTTCCATGTGCTTATGAAGTTCTTGTCGTTTCTTTTGCCATGGATTTCCAATTTTATTGCAATTTTTTTCCAATTTTATTGCACTGATAATATAAATAATTTCAATTCCTTTGCATTTACTTAGACCACATACCAATTGTTCCCTTTAAAAGGATGTAGTGACCTTCTTTATCTCTCTTAATCAGTATTGGCTTAAAATTCATTTTGTCTGCAAATAGAATAACTATTCCTGCTTTTTTCTGGGTTCCTTTCACATGGAATATTGTTTTCTATCTTTGACTTTCAGTCTATGAATTTCATTTTGAATTAAATGTGTTTCTGGCATGCATTATATAATTGAATCTTGCTTCTTGATTCATTGTGCCAGTCTGTTTTTGATTGGTGAATTGAGACCATTAACATTGATGGCTATAACTGATATGTAAGACTTATCCTTGTCATGTCATTTTCCTTTTGTTGGCTCCCTCACCTTTTTTTCCCATCCCTCTGTTTAATTGTTTGCCTTGCCTGGCAGATTCCTTCTGTTGGGGTTCATGGAGTTGTAGTCCTTGTTATCTCCTTCTAGAATGTCCTTCAAAACATTTTGGAGTGCTGGTTTGGTGGTCATAAATTTCCTCAGCTGTTCTTTGTCATGAAAGTATCTTATTTCTCCTTTAGTGTTGAAAAATAGTTTTGTGGGGTACATCACACTGGATTGAAATTTTCTTTTAGAATTTGAGATACTTCACTCCAAGCTCTCCTTGATTTGAGGGTTTTTGCAGAGAAGTCAGCTGTGATTCTGATGGGCTTTCCTTTTTATAGGTGATGTTTATTTTCACTAACAGCTTTTAAGATTCTATTCTTGTGTTGAAGTTCTGGAATCCTGATTATGATATACCTGCCTGTAGATTTTTTTTTTTGATCTTGGCTAATTGGAATTTCATATGCCTCACTTATCTGCATGTAAAATTCTTTCTCCCTACTGTGGAAGTTTTTTTGCCATGAAGTCTGTGACCAGTTTTTTAAATATCATTTGTGCTATTTCCTGCCTTTTCATTGATTCCAATCAATATTCAGTTATTCTTTGCTTTATTTAATAGCTGTTGGGTTTATTTCTCATGGCTGCTTACTATTTTTAAGGGATATTTTCATGATTGCTGACTGCAAGCCTGTCTTCTATATCTGAGCTCCTATACTCAAATTGGCTTAATCTGCTGTGAATACTTTCAATGGAATTTTTATTCTTCTGGATATTCACTTGAATCTGCCTTATAGATTCCATTCCTTTCCTATGCTGAACATTTATGGCTTCTATAATTTTATCAAACTCTAGTTTTTTTTTTTTGTCTGTATCTGCTCTAGAGTCACTAAGTATAGTTTAGTGGATAACATCTCTGCAGTTATCTGAGAAATTATTTTTGTTTTTATTTTTTCTAGTGCCTCATTCAACTGCTTTGTTCTTACCACTTCAGCAAGGCTAGGTGGGTGACTTTCAAATTGTCCCACCTCATTGCCTCCTGGGTTTGCCTTTGGTGAACTGGATGGTCTGGGGTTGCATCTTATTTAAGCACCTCATTTTCTTTTCCTGGAGTGATACTTGTAAATTGCCTTTGGTGGGTTGCTTTACAGTTAGTATTTAGAACACTTAGGAAATGACTTCTCTGAGGTATCATCCAGGTATAACTGGTTTTTGGGTTTTGAGTCTGTTGTAAGATCCTACATCTTCAATTTGTTGGGGATGAGAAGTTGCTGCCTGTTTGGTCCAGCCCCTGGTTCTTTGGCACTGTGCCATGGTATTGTCCATGACCCTTAGTCAGTCTCAGTCTTGGAAGAATAGTTGTTTAGAATAATTATATTACTTTTGGCTAAAGTGGTACCATCAGTAATAACAGTAGCAACAATTGCAGCCTAGAAAATGACAAACTGAGGTAACAATTTGCTACCTTTAACTTTGTGAACTAGATTTGTAGTTATATAACAAAATTTGAAATACATCATAAAATTATACAATATACAAGTCCTTCATATGTCAATTTTAACCTCAGGGGTTAAAATTTAAAAGGGGTTAGGGAAAGATCGAAGAAGAATAGATTAGAAGTAAGGCTGAGTAAGGGGATCACGCAAACTTTGAGAAACTGGTGTGGAAGACTAGAGGGAAAGAGAAGGAAGAGTTAAAAAGAATAGAACAGAACAACAACCACAAAGAGGCTAGAAACCACGTTCATATTCATAAAAATGAGATCAAACAATGGAGAAAAAAAATACAAACAAAAAACAAAAAACCACCACCACCACCACCACAACAAAAACAAAGGGGCAGAAAAAAAAGTCCACTTCCAGGTTTGTCTTTGCTGTCTCTGGTAGACAATGTGTGCAGATGCAGTCAAAATCTGTGATTTATCCCAGCAAGCCAGCAGTAGCTTTTTGGTGGGGTAGTGGATAATCTCAGCACATATGTACCTTCTGGCCAAGACCAGACTCATTTAGTCTGCAGCCATCAGTACAGCTTTTACAGTCTGAGCCCAGCTGGGAGCCACTACATGGAGCCAGCAGCCATGCTGAATTCTGAGTTCACCTGGCTTTTCTCTAAGATTGCTCTCTCACATGGGGCAACTGAACCCTCAGTATCCACCACTAGCTAGTGCAGTCCTTCACATTCACTGCTCCCCTCCAGTGCTTCATCTCTCCATGGAGGCCTCTGGCATTGCTAGCAGTCACTATCTGCAGGTTTGAATTGCTCCTCTTGCACAGTAAGCCCTATCTCAGGGAGAAGGTGCTGCCTGCTACCTCTTTCCTTTTTGTTTGTTTCCCTCTTCACTCACCTTTTGGGCTTCAATTCATGCCTCAGATCCTTCCTTGGTCCAGGGGACCCACTGCCCTCTTATAATCCTCATGTTGCTATATTCCAGCATCTGGATGCAACACTCAGTGAGGCTGTCTGCTGCTTACCACTCTACCAACTTGGTGCCTTCTCCCCCATGTCATTTATAAGTGTCTTAAATCTTTCTTCCACATACATGTAGAGCTATCTTGAACCATGCTGGAGTTTTCAATCATCATATTTTAGAAAATTCAAGAGGACAATTTAAATATACAGCTAGGTGTGGTAGTAAATTATTATGATCCCATTACTTGGAAGGCTGAAGTGGGATGATTGCCATGAGTTCAAGGCCAGCCTGGCCTGAAATACAAAGACCCTGTGTCAAAAAGACTGTCCTTTGTTTTCCAGTGACAGTGAAGACATGCCCTGAATTGAACACTACTACAAAACAGTACATGCCAGAAGATTATCACAGGATTGAGACCTTTTTTTCTATTTTTTTCCTTTTGTTTTGGTTTTAGCATTTTTCATTTAGCTCCTGTTTTTATTTGTTTATTTTAAAGAGAATAAAATATAACCAAACAAAACAGAGTAGAACAAAACAAAGCAGATCAAAACAGAACAATGCAAGCAATATAGGGCTTCAAAACAAGACAACAGGGAATCAATAGCTACCATCGTGTCTCTTGTTTTCTTCGA
>RJWT010012479.1:0-22428 GCA_004365215.1 Cuniculus paca
CTATGGTCTTACCAGCACTCACCAAAGACAGGGGAAGCTCACCCAATCCACTTTCTTATTCCAAGCAGAAAGACTAAATAAGTGAATGGTTCACACCCGGTATGCTCAGTTGCCTGTGCCCACTTGAGTCACTGACAAAACCCCTGGGCCCAACTGAGTCTCCACACAGTGACTCGTACCCACTGCAGCCTGCCTGAGTCTCTGCCCAGCACCCCACACTGTTCCCCTACCTGCGAGAGCCTCTGGCTAGTACACTGCACTGAGTTGCCACCCAGTGCTCTAGGCCAGCCTTAGTCTCCAATCCTACACTTCAAACTGGCCCCACACTTGCCAGCATCTCCACCCAGAACAAAACACACTGTGACAGCTGAGAACTGAATAACATATTGCTAAATATATGATGGGTCACAGAAGAAATTAAGGGAAAAATTAAACAATTCCTGAAAGCAAACAATTCCAGCACAATATACTAGAACCAATGGAACACAATGCAAGCAGTCATAAGAGGGAATTTTATTGCAATCAAGGCTCACATTAGAAAAACAGTGAGTTCAAATAATTAACTTAATGAAGAAACTCAAAATATTTGAAAAACAACAATCCAAGCCCAAGCTGAAATTAAGAGGGGAAATCATAAAGGTCAAGCAGAAACTAATGAAATTGAGGTTGCGAAAATACAAAGAAACAACAAATTGAAGAGCTAGTTCTTTGAAGAATGAACAAAATAGATTAGCCATAGCCAAACTTATGAAGAAAGACATCAATGCAGTTAGAAATGAAAAAGGTGAAATCACATCAGACACCTTCAAAATCCAGAAGATAGTAACTACAATGAAAAACTGAATTCTAGTAAACCAGAAAACTTTGAAGAAATACAGATTCCTAGACATATAAGAATTACCAAAACTAAATCAAGCAGACATAAAGATTTTGAATAATCCAGTAGCAAGAAAAGTAATTAAGACAGTAATAAAAAAGAAAACCTACCAACCAAAAAAAGTTCAAGGTTTGATTCACTACTAGATTTTTACAAAACCTTTAAAGATGTTATATCAACCAATATTCGTCAAACTCTTCAATGAAATAGAAAGAAAAAAAATGCTTCCAAACTCATTGATGGAAGCCAGCATCACTCTGATCCCCAAAACAAACAAAAATCCAACTAAAAAAGAAAACTGCAAGCCAATTTCCTTAGTGAATATGGATGCAAAACTCCTCAACAGATATTATCTTGGTTGGAAAAAAAAAATGATGGCGCAGTGAATGCCAGCAACTCGGTTTCTCTATGACAAAGTGTCTAGAGTCTGGGAAAAAAAATATTTTGGAAAGGAATCAAAGCAAGTGGAGATTACCTGGGAACCAGTAGGGAACTGATGGATAGCAAGAAAATATGACTGAATGATATGAAAGAAATAGATTACACTGCGAAGGAGAAAGGTGAACCCCTGAGCAGCCAGCCAGGAAACAAAGTGAAATTTACAACTTTTTTTGCTCAAGGAGAACTGGAGAACTACATTGGGATCAAAAGAATCATCAGAAGCTAGAACCAACAAGGAAAACATGGGATACTGCTTCCACAGCGGCCTTCCACAACAATTAGTAAGTGACCTCAGTAAAGTGCCTGTACCCACAATCCTGGAGCAAGAGCTGGTGGCGACACCATAGTAGAGAAGGGATGAGTGTTTGACCCTGGGTCCCAAAGCAGGCCCTTGACCCCAAACTATGCTGCACACTGTCACAAGTTCCCAGAGTAGATGAGGGAAAGACAGCTGTGGGAGGCAGCCAGAAGTTGGAGAGTAAACTGAAGGGAGTCATGCGAGGGGCCGGGGCTGGTGAACAGACTGTGCTCCTGCAACCAGAGGCCAGGTTCATCCTGAGTTCCCCAGGACTGGAGTACAATTGGCAGCCTGTTCTCACTGTAAGAGATCCCTACACCCAGCACCGTTCTAGGAGCAAACTGCCACCTTAGCTTCCCAGTGAGAATGGAGAAACATCCTGCTCCTTAACCTTAGGCTGAGGAAAGCAGTCACACATCCAAAACAATAGAAAACTCTCGTTTAGTATTCTTGATTTGATTGGTTTTTTTATTATTCTTTGCTGTTTTCCTCCTTCTGGACATTCCCCCCGCCCCCGTTGTTACTCCATTATTTTAGCAGTTTTTTTTTTCTTTTATGAGTATGTCTGTTTGTGTATGTGTGCTTCTCTTCCTCTTGTCTTTTATTTCCAATATAGTTTATAGGGGGTAAGAGGATTTTCCCTTGTCCCTGCATATCCCTCTTACTTCTATCCAAATCTCTGCCTGGCTTCTTTCTCCTGTGTCTTATTCTTCCTCAATTTTTCTTTTCTTTCCTCTCTTCCTTTCCATTTGCCCCCCTTTAACTTTGTCTTTAATATTTATATCACTCACAGAATCTTTTCCCAAACCCATTTCTCCTATCAATTTTGTACCCAGTATTCCCTGTTATTGCCTTCTAAATATATAACATACATTTTTCATTATTAGGGTCATTTTCCCACTCCTATTTCTTCCTTCCCATACCACAAATCAGAAGAGCTTTTAAATTTTTTTTTCTTCTTTTCTTCCCTGCTCTGGCATTATGCAGTCCCCAACCCCCTGGGCTTTAGACAACTAATTCTATAAAATTACTGTTGATTTCTGTTTTTTAACATTAGAGAAGACATAGTCATCATATTCAGTACATATTAACTATGGGTCAAGACTTGGGGTTTTGATGATGCTTACACTATAACCCTGAATTTCTTCTCTAGGCTAAAGGGAGACCCAGAATGGGGTCTCATGGTATGCTATCAACTAGCCCTGATAGATACCACTGTAACAGATTACCCTGTTACTATTGTAGTTGATTTGATTGCATAGGAATAGTTCTGACTCAGTGGACAATTTTGTGCCAGTGACTCTCTCTGCTGAATCCACTGTCACAATCAAGGAGAGGGACAGCAAGAGTTCCTAAACCAAGAACTCAAACTGCATTAGAGCCTGCAAGCATGCTTGCCATCTGGCAGAAAAAAGTCCAGAATCAGAGTTAACGCTAGTATTGCAATGGGAGGATCAGAAGAGTTACTGGGGTGAGAGTACTCAGATTCTCTGGCAAAGAAGTTACTGGAGAGTCACATATACAATAGCTCATTGGAATATTTAATCTGTGTTTCCACTGGAAATGTTATAGGTTTAGGTTTTTTGTATGTTTCTTGATTTATTTAGTAATGTAGGATTATGTTATGCTCTTTTATGGTTTCCTGTGTTTACTGGGTTGTTACTTTTGTATACTCATTCTCTCATTGGCTCTGATTTAATGGGTGTCTACGTTCTTTCCTTCCTCTCAGCTCCATATCTGGTTTCTTCACCTTAAACCCCTGAGACAATATCAGCGTATTTCAATATTCTTTTTCTAAATACATAAACTCCTCCTCCCAAGTTTTTAAATCCCCCTGTTTATCTTCCACATGGTCACTCCTATCTTCTCTAGTATTAATCTTCAACTCTATCCCTCTTAAACCCATGGCTTTTCCATATCTTACCTAGCTTATTTTCCTCCCTATTATCAAATTCTGACAACCATATAGCTTTCCTCAATCACAAAGTAAACCCCCTTCTCCCGTATCTCACTTTTGCCCCCACAAAATGTCCTCTGAAAACACTCAATACTAACCCTCTAATTCAACTAGAACTACTCCAATAGAACCAGTCCCTTCATCAACTTATCTTCTCATCGACCCCTTTCAGGATTCCCCTGCCTAGTATCTGACACTCCTCATTCAACCACCTCCCATTCTCCCCAACCCATCTCACCTATTGCATTACAGAATAACCACAAATAATAAGCTGTCACAGTATGCACATAGAACAGACAAAAGGGGAAAGTGTAACTGCAAGGGCTATCATAAAGAAGTGTCATAAGACTGAATCTGTGGATGCTGTTATAATCACAAATAGTTCTTTTGGCAAAACATAAGAGCAGAGTCAAAATCACTTAAAGTAAATAAAAGAAGGAGTAAATATTAGCAACAAATATACAAAGCTGAAAATTATTCATAGGGAGGCAACACTATACTAAAAATCCCCAAGTAAGCCACAAAATCTCCTCATTTCTCTAGTCTACAATCTGCAGTAACCCCCCCAAAAAAAAATACAAAGAAAAACAATAAAGATACACATAGGAAAATGGGGAAGCAAGGAAACATAAGAACTTCAAATCCTGTCCCCAACTCTCCCAAGGCAGAGCAAGGGGTCAAGAAGGGAGAAAAAAATAAATGACAGGTAGCAAAAATCTATGAAAAGTTCATAGACGGTGAAGAAAATTGATGAGTTCAAAGAGGAAATGAACCAAGCTTCACAGCAATTTCACTCAATATGCCCATGGTAAATTTTAGAGAAATAGGTAAAAAGCTGGATAAGCTAACCAAAACAGCTCAAAATCTGAATGACATTTTCAACAAAAATATGGAAACCTTGAAAATATGTCAGACAGAAATGCCTGAGGTCAAAAACTGCATAGAACTCATACATTGTAAAAATGACCAATGTGAAGGGTATCGCATATTGAGGACAAAATAGTGAATTACAATAAACTGCTCAAAGAAGTCAAAAAGAAACTAAGAGAACAAGAGAAGGCTATTGAGTAGCTTCTAAATGACAATAAGAAGAGTAATTTAAGGCAAATCGGTGTTAGAGAAAAACTAGAAGATAGCACAGATGGATTTACTAACATGCTTACTTACAGAAATCAGGGAAGAACAGTTCCCAAATATAAGAAAAGTTAAAAATACAAGTAAGCAATACCTATAGAACACCAAAAATGATGGTGAAAAAAGAACCCACTAAGGCATATCCTCATTAAATTATCAGATAAGCAGGAAAAACCCAGAATTTTAAAAGTAGCCAGAGAAAAACAAATGATTACATATAAAGGTAAACCAATTAAAATTACAGCAGATTTTCCAACACAAACCCTAAAGGCTAGAAGAGCTTGGAGTGAATTATTTCAAGCCCTGTGAGCAAATATCTTCCAGTCCAGACTGACTTATCCAACAAAACTATTCTTTGAAATAGAAGAAGAAATAAAGTATTTACATGAAAAAGACCATCTCAGAGATAGATGAGTGCCAAATCAGTTCTAGAGAAAGAAACTCAAGAATATTCTCAACAGAAATAATGAATTGAACACAGCTAAAAATCACAGAGGAAATTAGTGAGGTCAATGGATAAACAGCAACAAAAAATGTCAGGAAAAGAAAAACAAAGAATGCACCAATAGATAAAGAAGGCAATGTTAGTAAATAACCAACACATCTCAGTAATAACTCTCAAAGTTAGCAGCTTCAACTCACCAATTAAAGACACAGATTGGTGGACTGGATCAAAAAAAAAAAAAAGAATCCAATAGTCTTCTGCAAGCAAGAAATTCATATAATCCAAAAAGATGTACACAGACTAAAAATTAAAGAATGGAAAACAATATTTTGTGCACCAGAATTCCAAAAACAAACAGGTTTAGCAATTCTAATATCAAACATGATAAACTTCAAGCTAAAACTGATTAGAAGAGACAAAGAAGGTCACTATATACTAGTTAGAACAATCCAACAAAAAGAGATAACATTGATAAACATATACACACTGAATACTGGAGCACCTATCTTCATAAAACAATAACTGCTATTTAAATAAGTACTAACACAGTCATAGTAGGGAATTTTAACAGCCCATTTTCACAAAGGAGGTATATCAACCAAACAAAAAACCAATAAAGAAATTTCAGAACTGAGCCACACCTTGAACATAAGTACTTAATGAGTAGGTACAGAATATTCCACCCTTCTACGACAGAGTATACTTTCTTTTTGGCAGCCTATGGTACTTTTTCCAAAATAGACCACATACTAGTCCATGAAGCTTCCTTAACTAAATGTAAAAAAATAGAAATTACCCCATTCATGCCATTAGTCCACTGTGCAATGAAAATAGAAATCAATGACAGAAGAAATTTTGGAAAGGACAAAAGTTCCTGGAAAATTAACAAGATTCTCCTAAACAATCAATGGGTCATAGAAGATATCAAACAAGAAATTTAAAATTTTCTGAAAGTTAATAACAATGACAGTACAGCTCACCAAACCTCTGGGACTCTATGAAAGTGGTTCTAAGAAGAAAGTTCATCACAGTCAATGCTCACATTAGGAAAACAAAGCTAGTTCAAAAAGACAAACTTGTAAGAAATCTTAAGATACATGAGAAACAACAACAAACCAGTGTAAAACTGAAATTAAAGAGGAAAGTTATAAAGATGAGAGCAAAAAGCAACAAAATTGAGACTAACAAAACTAAAAGCAATCAATGAACTGAAGATCTGGTTCTTTAAAAGAATAAATAAAATACAAAAGACCCTAGCCTGACTTGCTAACAAAGAGAGAAAAGACTCACATCAATGCAATTAGAAATGAAAAAGGTGAAATCACAATAGACACTGTAGAAATCCAAAACAAAGTAACTACTTTGAAAAATTATATTCCAACAAATTAGCTAATTTTAAAGAAATGGAAAGATTCCCTAGACACATACAAACTACCAAAACTAACCCAAGAAAACATAAATATGCTTAACAACCCAGTAACAAGCAGTGAAATTGACAAAAATCGACATTAAGTAATAACCTACCAACTAAAAAAAGCCCAGGACCTGATGGATTCACTGCTGAATTCTATAAAACCTTTGAGGATGTTATATCATCTTTACTCCTCAAACTCTTCAAAGAAATTGAAAGGGAAGGAGTTCTCCCAAATTCACGTATGGAAGCCAGTATCACCCTTATCCCAAAACCAGATAAAGACTCAACTGAAAAAGAAAACTATAGGCCAGTCTCCTTAGTGAATGTGTGAAAATTCTCAGCAAAATATTAGCAGATAGAATGCAGCACATTATCAAAAAAATCATGCATCATGATTGAGTAGATTTCATCCCAGAGATTCAAGGTTGGTTCAACATACATAAATCAATAAATGTAATGCATCACATAAAAAAGAATCAAGGTAAAAAATATATGACTGTGAAGTCCCGCACAGCGAACTTCACCTAGCCGTGCAGCTCAGGACCTCACATGCAACCTGGTAGGACCACACCCAACATCCCCAAACAACCAGGGACTTTTGGAACATCCCAGGGGTCCTGCCTGCATCCTGCTCAATGACCCCAAGCAGTGGGACAGCTTCAGTGGTGTGCCTGAGACGAGCTGAAGTCCCACACAGCGAACTTCACCTAGTCATGTAGCTAGGGACCTCATGTGCAACCTGGTAGGGCCCCTCCCAGCAACATCAAACAGCTGGGGAGCCTTGGCATGCCCACTGGCGTGTGCTGAAGGTCCAGTCAGTGTACTCCCCTCCTCTCAGGGAGACTTCAAGTACCACTAGGGATCCGGTAAGGCCTGTCTAACAACCCCCTCTAAACTGGGGAAACTCCCTGCAGTACAGACAGCCAACCTCAACCCAGCAAACAACTGAGACTTTGCATTCAGCTCCCACAGGGGAAATCAGGAAAATGACAAAATGCAAGACCAAAATGGAATCCAAAACCTCCAGCCCATCCCAAACAAACCTAAGAGACATAGACATAGAAGAAAGTATAAGCCGTACACCTGAAACTTCTGAAATGATTGCAACTGAAGTAAAGAAACAAATCCATGAAGCTGTAAAGGAACTCAGAAGTAATCTCCCAGGTAAAACAAGAAATGATAAAAGTACTCAAAGAAATGCTGAACACATCTAAAAAAGACATAGTTAAAAAAATAGAGGAACACTGCAAAATGATGAAAACCTGGAATGAGCAATATGAGAAAGAATTAGAATGCATGAAACAGATTCAAAGAGATATCAAGGAAATGAAAAATTCCATCAAAAGCTGGCAAAGCAACCTCAATGAATGTGAAGATAGACTTTCAGACATCGAAGATAAGATTGCAGCTAGTGAACAAGAAAGGAAAGATCTTTTAAAAATAACAATGAATCAGGAAATAACAATTCAACAGTTTCAAGATGGTGCAATGGAAAACAATATAAGATTGATAGGTGTAAATGAAAAAGGAGGAGACAACACAAATGATATAAAAAGACTGTTCACTGAAATATTAGCCAAACATTTCCCAAACGTGGGAAAAGAAATTGACATACAGATAAGTGAAGCATATAGAACTCCAATTAGCCACAACCAAAATAAATCTACACACAGACATATAATAATCAATATCCCAGAAATTCAACATAAGAATAGAATATTAAAAGCTATTAGACAAAAGAAATAAATCACCTATAAAGGAAAGCCCATCAAAATCACAGCAGACTTCTCAACACAAAAAAATGAAGTCAAGAAGAGCCTGGAGTGAAGTATTTCAAATCCTGAAGGAAAATGACTTCCAGTCCAGAATGATGTACTCTGCAAAGCTATCCTTCAAAATCAGTGGGGACATAAGATATTTCCATGGACATTCTCTAAAATAGATCATATAGTAGCCCATAGCACATGCTTAAGTAAATGCAAAATAATCAAATTTATCCCATGCATATTATCTGATCATAGTGCCATGAAACTGGAAATTAATGACAAAAGAAACTGCAAAAACTGCATAAACACATGCAGATTAGATAATACACTCCAGAACAATCAATGGGTAACAGAGGAAATTAAAGAAGAAATTAAACAATACCTACAAGCAAATGAAAATACAAATACAACTTACTGAAACCTGTGGGATGCAATGAAAGCAGTCCTCAGAGGGAATTTTATAGTGGTGAATTCCCACATCAGGAAAGTGGAATGAACAAAAATAAACTAACTAATGCTACACCTCAAACATCTAGAGAAATAAGAGCAAGTCAAGCCCAAAGCCAAAAGAAGAGAGGAAATTACAAAGACCAGAGCAGAAATTAATGCAATTGAGACTAAGAAAACAATACAAAGAATCGATGAATCAAAGAGCTGGTTCTTTGAAAGAATAAATAAAATTAATAAGCCCCTAGCTAACCTTATTAAAAAAAGGAAAGAAAAAACTCAAATCCATGCAATAAGGAATGAAAAGGGTGAAATCACTACAGACCCTGTGAAAATACAGAAGATCATCAATACCTACTTCGAAAATCTTTACTCTCATAGGTTCAATAACACAGAAGAAATGGACAGATTCTTAGAAACATATGAATTAGCAAAGCTGGATCAAGAAGATGTAAAACTTCTCAATACCCAATTTCAGTTAATGAAATTGAAAATGTAATTAGAACCTTACCAACAAAGAAAAGCCCAGGTCCTGATGAATTCACTGCTGAATTTTACAAGAAATTCAAGGAAGACTTAATGCCAACACTCCTCAAACTCTTCAATGAAATTGAAAGGGAAGGAAGTCTCCCTAAATCATTCCTGGAAGCAGTATTACCCTAATAACAAAACCAGAGAAAGATCCAACAAAAAAAGAGAACTATAGGCCAATCTCCCTAATAAACATGGATGCAAAAATCCTCAATAAAATACTGGCAAACAGAATCCAGCAAGTCATCAAGAAGATTATACACCATGACCAAGTGGGATTCATCCCAGGAAAAACTATACACCATGACCAAGTGGGATTCATCCCAGGAATGCATAGATGGTTCAAATCAATAAATGTAATACACCAGATCAATAGAGCCAAAGATAAGAACCACATGGTCATTTCAATAGATGCAGAAAAAACTTTTGATAAAGTCCAACACTCATTCATAAGAACCCTACAGAAAATCAGAATAGATGGTCTTTACCTCAATCTGATAAAAGCCATCTATGACAAACCAACAGCCAACATTACATTAAATGGTCAAAAACTGAAAACTTTCACTCTAAAATCAGGAACAAGACAAGAATGTCCACTATCTCCACTCCTGTTCAATATAGTGCTGGAAACATTAACCAGAGAAATTAGACAAGAGACAGAAATAAAAGGAGTAAGGATAGGAAAGGAAGAAGTTAAATTATCGTTATTTGCAGATGAGATGATACTCTACATAGAAAACCCCCAAAACTCCATTGAAAGACTTCTAGATGTAATAACCAAATTCAGGAATGTAGCTGGATACAAAGTCAACACTCAAAAATCAGTAGTATTCCTGTACACAAGCAACAAACTCACTGAGAGAGAAATAAGAGAAACCACACTCTTCACAATACCATCCAAAAAAAATAAAATACTTAGAAATCAATCTAATAAAGGATGTAAAAGATCTATTCAATGAAAATTACAGTACTCTGAAAAAAGAAATTGAAGAGGACCTCAGAAAATGGAGACATTCCTTGCTCATGGATAGGAAGAACAAACATTGTGAAAATGCACATTCTCCCAAAATTGGTACACAGATTTAATGCAATTCCAATCAAAATTCCATTAGCATACCTCACAGATCTAGAGAAATTATTCCTAAAATTCATCTGGAACCAGAAGAGACCTAGAATAGCAAAGGTAATTCTGGGCAGTAAGGGCAGGGCAGGAGGAATCACAATCCCTGACTTAAAGTTATACTACAAAGCTACTGTAATAAAATCAGCATGCTACTGGAATCAAAACAGACCTGAAGATCAATGGAATAGATTAGAAGACACAACCACAACTAAAAACACACTCAGCCACCTTATCTTTAACGAAGGGGCCAAACATGTTCACTGGAAGAAAGATAGCCTGTTTAATAAGTGGTGCTGGAAGAACTGGCTTGCCATATGCCAAAAACTAAAACTAGACCCATGCATATCACCATGCACTAAACTAAAATCAAAATGGATCAAAAATCTAAATATTAAAACAGAAACACTAAATCTGCTGAAAGACAAAGTAGATAGAAATCTTGAAGACATAGGGGTAGGCTGGGGATTTAGCTCAGTGGCCTAAGTGCCTGCCTGGCAAGCACAAGGTTGTGAGCTTGATCTCCGGTGCAACACACACACCCACACAAAAGACATAGGGGTAGGTGGAGAATTCATGAACAAAAATCAAACTGCACGGGAAACACTTCCCAGAATCAACAACTGGGATCTCGTCTTATTAAAAAGATTTTGCATGTCAAAAGAAATCTCCAACAGAGTGAAAAGAAAACCCACGAATTGGGAAAAAATTCTGATTCAACTGACCCTCAGACATAGGACTTCTATCTAGAACATATAAACAATTAAAAAAAATAGGTCCCCAAAATTCAAAGACCCAATCCAAAAATGGACATCTGAGATGAAAACACACTTCTCAGCTGAAGAAACATAAATGGCAAAAAAGTACATGAAAAAATGCTCAGCATCATTGGTCATTAGAGAAATGCAAATTAAAACAACACTGAGATTTCATCTCACTCCAGAAAGAATGGCCAGGATCAAGAAAACCACCAACAACAAATGCTGGAGAGGCTGTGGGGAAAAAAGAACCCTTCTCCACTGTTGGTGGGAGTGTAGACTGGTGCAACCACTGTGGAAATCAGTCTGGAGGTTCCTTGAAAAGCTGGGAGTGGAAATCCCATTTGACTCAGCTATTCTGCTTCTGGGTATATTCCCAGAAGAACTGAAAACATCATACCACAATGATGTATGTGCACCCATGTTTATAGCAGCACAATTTGTAATAGCCAAATCTTGGAAACAGCCCAAATGCCCATCAACTGAGGAATGGATAAAGAAGATGTGGTACTTTTATACAATGGAGTACTATTCAGCTATGAAGAAGGATCACAGTGAGGCTTTTTTAGGTAAATGGATGAGACTTGAGACCATACTCATAAGTAAAATAAATCAGTCTCACATGTGTAAATTCCATATTGTCTCCCTAGTGCTAGAATCTGAAAGAGTAAATATGATGCAAAATTTTCAATAAATATTGTGAAAAGGTAAGAAACTGCTCAAAAGGAAAAACAACTCAGGGAAAAGGAGAAAAGGAAGGGAAAAGAAAAAAAGATAGAAATTTGTATATATACACTTAAGATAGCTAAGATGATTGTACTACTAATTCTATTAGTTCTTGGAACAAAACAGTTAACATTCATAGGATTAGATCAATTTAGCATGTCTGCATCTGGTAATCTGAGTAACTCTTTTGAAGATAACTATACAAAATAACAACCTTTAGGGCTGGGGATCTAGCTCAGCGGTCTAAGCGCCTGACCGGCAAGCGCAAGGTCGTGAGTTCAATCCCCAGTGCCACAAAAAAAAATAAAATAAAAAATAACAACCTTTATGTTCCTTCCACCTTGTTTTGAAGGCCTATATTGTTATTGTTTTGGGCTCTCTGCTACTGTTATTTATTTGTCCCTTTTGTTTCTTGTTTTTCTTGTGTTTTGTTATTTTGTCTAACACAGAAAGGATAGATGTACATGTACAGGCTTATACATGCCTGGTACTATTCCTAAAGGGGTCTACAAGAACTGGTTTTGTTATGCGTGATGGTATGACCAGCTACTTTGAAGAAAGCAAGACATTATGGTAGCCATTGCTGATTTCTTAGCATCATGTTTTGCGGTCCAATATTGCTTTTATTCTTTGATTTGACTGGTTTTAGTTTGTTTTCTATTATTTGATTGCAATATGTGAGAAGGTATGAACACCTATTTTGAAGAAAACAAGAGACACTATGGTAGCCACTGTTGATTTCCTGTTGTCTTGTTTTTAAGTCCTGTATTGCTTACATTGCTCTTCTGATTTGCTTTGTTCTGTTTTATTTTGTTTTGCTTTGTTTTGTTTTATTCTTTTTAAAGTTAAAACACGTATATGATTGAATCAATAGATGCAGAAAAAGCTTTAAATGAAATCCAACACCACTTCATGATAAAACAAAATTGAAGAAAATAGGTATAGAAGGATCTTACCTGAATTTGATAAAAGCTACTATGACAAATCAATAGCCAACATCATACTAAATGGGAAGAAACTGAAAGCCTTCCTCCTGAAATCAGGAACAAGACAAGGATGTCAACTATCACCTCTTCTATTCAACATAGTAATTGAAACATTAGCCAGAAACGAGAGAAGAAATAAAAAGGATGTGCATAGGAAGAAGTGAAAGTATCATTGTTTGCAGATGACATGATGCTGCATGTAAAAGACTCACACAACTCCAGCAAAATCCCTTAGAATTAATAACCAACTTCAGCAAGCTGTAGCATGTTACAAGTTCAACATCTAAAAGTCATTAGCATTTATGTACACCAATAATGCATGGAATGAGAAGGAAATTATGAAAATAACACCATTCACAGTTTCAAGAAAAATTAAATACTTAGGAATTAACCTAACCAAAGAAACAAAAGACCTCTACAACAAAAACTATGGTACTCTTCAAAAAGAGATTGAAGAATCAGAAAATGGAAAGATGTTCTCTGCTCCTGGATAGGCAGAACCAGTATTGTCAAAATGGCTATACTCCCAAAACTGTTGCAGAAATTCAGTACCCAATCAAAATATTAATAGCATTCTTCACAGAGCTAGAAAAAAACAATCTTAAAATCAATATGGAACCAGAAGAGAACCAAAATAGTAAAAGCAATTTCAGTCAACAAGAGCAAAGCAAGAAGCATCACAATACCTGACTTCAAACTATAATAAAAAGCTATAATGATTAAAAATGGCATGATACTGGAACAAAAATAGTTACGAGGACCAGTGGAACAAAACTGAGGACAGAAACTTCCCCAGACACATTCAGCTATTTGATTTTCAACAAAGGGGCCAAAAGCATACCGTGGAGGAAAGATAGCCTATTCAACAAGTGGCCCTGGGAAAACTAAATTCTGTGTGCAGAAGATTGAAACTGGACCCTTATCTCTTACCAGGTGTAGATAAACCACATTTTCTATACCATTCATCTGCTGATGGACACATAGGCTGCTTTCAAGATTTAGCTATTGTGAATTGTACTGCTATCAACACGAATATGAATAGATCACTAAAATATGATGTCTCTAACTCATTTAGGAACATATCTAGAGGGTGACTATCTGGGTTGAATGGAATTTTGAAAAACCTCATACTGATTTCCAAAGCGGTTGTACTAATTTATATTTCCACCAACATTGTAGAAGGGTTGCTTTTTTCCTCAGCCCCACTGGCATTTGTTACTATTTGATTTCATGATGATAGCCATTCTTTCTGAGGTATGATGGGATCCTAGTGTGGTTTTAATTTGAATTTCTCTAATGGTCAGCAAAGGTGAGAATTTCTTCATATATTTATTGAACATTTGTAATTCTGTGAAGTGTCTATACATTCATTTGCTCTTTTTTTGTAACTTATTTTGGCTTTGGTTTTGTATTTAAATACAAAATCAAATTTTAGGAGAGTGTCACGGTTGGATTTAAATTCCAGAAAGATACTGTTTGCAACACTAAAAGACTAGAGAAGCGATAAGCAGAAGCAATGTAGTTAGAAGAAGCAAGAAATGAAGGAAGGTAGTGATGATGGGTGTAGATGCAAATACTGCTTGCACCAGCAAGATTCAAGAGTCAGTGGAGGAGGTAAGCAGTACAACTTGCTATAGTGTGATATTATTTATCAAGAAAAAAACAAGCTGGGCATGGTGGTACACACCTATAATTCCAGCATTCTGGAGACCGAGGCAGGAGAAGAGCTGTAAGTTTGAGGCCAGCCCAGGCTCCATAGTGAGTTCAAGGACAGTATGAACTACATAGTGAGACTCTGTCTCCAAGAGAAAGAAGAAGAAGAAGGAGAAGGACAAGGACAAGGAGAAGAGGAAGAGGAGGAGGAGGAGGAGGAGAAAAAGAGAAGAAGGAAAAAAGAAGAAAAAAGAAAAGATGAGCAATTCATTTCAAATTACATTTTTGCCAGTCTGATTTTGAGGCTCGTGTAATGTTCAGATAAGTCTTTGAACGTAGAAGAGAGGTTAGCAAGTTCATAGGTTTAGAATTTATCAGTATTTAAATGTTATATTGACTGTAGAGCCTGTCTGTACTGTTTAGGAGTCTGCATAATACTCAGAAACAGGCTTCAGTACATTTTATTATTATCTTATGTAGTGATTTACAGGTATTTACTTTAATAGATACTTACATGTTTCTTTTTATTTTTCATATCTCATTGTTGTCACAATCCTGAAAGATTGCAAAGGTACTATTAATCTCATTTTATAAAGAGGAAATTGAAGTTTAGTCTGAATGACTTTTCTGAGGTCATTTAATTAGTAAAATTATGCTGGTCTTCTGACTTCAAATCCAGGCCTCTTTCCTTACTATGGGGCCTGTTATATTACAGTGAAGGATTGCATAACTAACCACATCCTCCTTCCTGTAGCAGTCAAATGTGGATCCCTTGTGAGTTTTAAAGCCCAAAGGTACAATACCCACACAGATGATACCACACCGCTCTTGGCATGCTCAGCACTATAATAGAAGTCTTTACTTTTTTGCTAAATGTACTCTTTGTACATGCTTGTTAACTGAAGCACACTATTAAAATGTATGTTTACATAAAGAACTCCAGTTTATATGGATCCTAGTTAATTCTTTTTTTCAGTGAGCCCCTGGGGTGAAGTTAGACTGCATTCAATGCTGCACCTCTCCTACAACTCTGCCAGTACTATTGTAGCCACTGGAAATAGATTGCATATGAAAAGTAGCAGAAAACCATCTGGTACAAAATAAGAAACATTGTTTAGATCAGTTCTGAGCCCTTTACTTCACCCCACTGTGCCCATGGTGGTGCTTTGGATCCTCTGTGTGGGAAGTCCTTCAGGGTCCGCCTTCCTCATTTCAGTCACTCACTTCCTCTAAATTCAGCTGATCTGAAGTGCTCAGACCCTGCCTCGCTCTCCAGACCAATCCTCCATGGAATGGTACTATGAGTTGGGTGTCTTGGCCCAGCCTTTCAGATCACCATAGACTTTGTGCTCGCCGGCCTTGGGCAAATCAATCCACACACTTTCATGCCTCTCAGATTCCTGGAAACCAGCAGCCATGGTTTCAGAAATAGTGAGGGCAACAAGAGAACTCAGGAGGGGAATGACCACTGGGGGGGTCTCTGACACAAATTTTGTTTTCTAAACTTTGGATAAGTCACCAGGTCACTAAACGTCATTATTCATTCTCACCATAGGCTACTTACCTGTTTCGCGTTCATTGAACAATGTATTTATTTATAAATTTCTGTTTATACATAATTGTATGCTTGTCCATAAAGTCTTTTATTTGGTTGAATTTTAATAATTCATACAAATTAGTAAGGTATAAGAAATCCTATGAATTCTTTTTTAAAAAATTTTATTAGTATATACATGTTTGCTATGCATGAAGTTTGCATTCATCTTAGGGAATAGGTCATGAACATTACATTTCTCTATACTTTTTAATTCCCCTTTCCCTTTTCCTTACCTACACACTTCCCTTACTCTGTCTCTAAATCCCCTTTCCCCATTTTCATTACTGCTATTATTATTTTGGTTTGTGTTTATAACATATAATGTTTATATTAATTGTGGATATTTGGTACAAGTACCTGACACATCCTAAATCTTTTTGCTTCCCATTTCTCTCCCAATCCCTCGCCCTCAGTCTCCTCAAACTCTTGCCATTTGAGGTAGAACCATCTCCCTGTTTCCCTCCACAACTCCTCTGTTTTGCTCTTTATTTTGATTTTTACTTCAGTCAAACAGAGACATCATACAATATTTAAACTTGTGTGTCTGATTTCTCTTAATATTACATTTTCCAAAAATATTCTTATAAATGACTCAAACTTATCCTTCTTGATAGCCAAGTATACTCCATTAGGTAGAGATACCAATCATATTTTCTTTATCCATTCACCTGTTGATGTATATACTAGCTACTTTCAGAATTTAGCAATTATGATTTGTGCTGGTGTAAACATTGGTATGTACTTATCGCTGTGATATTGTGTTTAGTTCTCTTGGGAAGATACTTAGGGTATCAGTCAGTGCTTACTTAAACTTTCAAATTCTAACCTTTTTTAATATTCATAAATAAAATAACAGTATTTATCAAAAAATATTTTGCATCACATCATACTAATGGATGTATAAATTATATTCAAACAAAACCCAGTTATTTAGAAAATGGAATCTGTATTACTGTCCTAGTCAACAGGCAGAAAGAGAGTAACTCCCTGTGAGGATCCATAGTCATCATTCACAGGCAAATTGCAGAGCTAGCATTTAATTTAACACAGAAATTCAAGGTACAAAGGAACTGTTGTAGGTCACGACCATGGCACAGCACAAAGGATGAGAGATCACTCAGAGTCCATGTTTAGTTTTACCTCTGAGAGCCCAGAGGGACTGCCTTTTGCCCAAGATCCCTCAGCAAGACACAGGAAAAAACAGCCCTGTTCTGAAGCCTCTGTGGCTTTTTATTGATAGAACCAGAAAGCAAATATAAAGGACAAAAGAAGGATACCTGCACAGGAATTCATGTATGGAACAGGGGAAGGGCAGGAAGACAGAGTAGTCTGCTACATGACTGACCTCTGGGCTAATGTAATCAATCAGAGTATGGTGAGGAGGGGAGAGCACACATTCCTTAAGGCAATGTGTTCTGATCCTATTTGGACTTGTGACCCTGTTGGCTGTCTTTTGATCCTTAACCATGCATTCCAGGAGGTTTGGGGCTTGTTGCTCTGAAAGTCCCTTACCTCTGCACATCCATGTCGTACATACCTCTGGCCAACACGCCCACAAGGAATTTTAAGTAAAATGAATTATATATATTCAATGGAACATTCTTGCAAATAAAAATACTATTGAAGTAGCATGCAGAAGCAGTAAACATTGTCTTTCAAAAGTACAAGGCTTTGAGATTTTTTAAATCATCAAAGTATATACATTTTAAAAACTAAAAATTCACATATCCTAATATATAACCCATTGATTCTTGGGTCTGAACTTTCATCAAATAACCTTTTCTTTAAATCCAGTTCCTGTCCTCATATGTAAGTGGTCAGTTAGGAAACAAATTAAATTCACATCTACAGGTAATAATCTCCTTACTTCAATACTATAGACCTGATGAAATTAGAGAGCTTATGATTCAGTCACTTCCCAAAAAGTTCATCAAAGCCTTCAACACAACCAACCTTGTGGAGAACATTCTGGATCCCAATCATAATTATAACTAGAACACCATTTAGATTTTGTAATCCTTTCAGAATCATGAATATTCAAGTAAAATCGTTTTATTGTTAATAATAAAAGCCTAAATCCATGATTTAACAAGTAGCAACAAAGAACTTACATTAATGGTCCATTTAAATCACAATCAGACATCAAATTTGTCTATATTTGCATTAATTTTAAATTATTTTCACTTCATGGAATGATTTGTTGAAATTTGATGGTGTCTGTGGTTTTATAAATTACCCTAAGACATGGTTCTTCACAGATTTGTTAGTCTTCTCAGTAAGTGTACATGATTAACAATGATTAAAGGTTATTAAGAACCTAACATCATAAATATTAAATATCTATTGTAATTATCAACCTTTATTCAGGGTCATTTTTGCAATAAGAAATACTGAGGAAGTTCTCTGGAGGAAAACAAAAAATGTTAAGGACAAGCCTGTCTTTAATAGGAGCTTTTATTGAGTTTCAACTTCTGATTTTCATTGAACAGCTTTCTGACCTAACTCTTGCATTAGGAGGGTACGTGTAGAGCACAGTTTAGGGAAAGCTAACAAATAGCCTTGGGGAGATTTTCTCTTTGTTTGTTTCAGCTTTTTGTTTGTTTTGGCTTTCATATATTTTTTGATTTTCTAGTTTCGCTCTTCCAAAATAAGACTTAAGTAAAAACTATGGTGTGAAAATGAAAGGGAAAGATTTCACTGCCTGTCTTTCCTTACCTTTCAAGGATAAAGAGAAACAATCCTGCCCTGTTGAAATAGTAGTAGGGAATAGTACAGTACTACTCCTGCTCCTTTGTATTATAACAGTTTTGCCCTTCTAAAGTTCAGAGTGCTACACAGAAATCAGATTTTCTTCAGGATGACATAAACAGTGGAACTGCTCCGGCCAGTTTCAGTGTTAAAAACCTGATGGAAAGCAAAGAGCCAGAGAAGAAAGAAAGAAAGGATTAATATTGCCATTCATTTAGTGACATGTCAAGGGGATGTTGTATACAAAAGTGGGAAGCATGATGTAAGAAAATATGAAGTGAGTCTAACCATTATTCAGAACTCACTCGATACCTTAAAGTTTGAAGAGGTTGACTTAGTTTAAGGAAACACACATCTCCTTCATTCAACACCAAACAGGAAGAATTAAGAACAAATGTTTCAACATATATTCAAAATCTTTGTCCCTCAGATCGCATTGGACATGTGTTCTAATAATAATACCTTGAAAAGAACATGAAAATAAAGGACAGATGTCAGAAGAGGAAGTAACTGCTGAAATCTAGGATCACTGGGACAATTGGGCTGCTTTTCTCCACAGCCTATCTTACTTTCCTCTTCCTGAATATTCAAAATAAGAATCAAATCCAAGGTCAGAATGTTCCGAGTTTTTGTTGAGAGTGAGTGCTGCTTTGTTGCTTTCCGGAAAGGTGTTCTCAGGAAAACATTTTCTCTTTTTTAATATTATTCACTTCCAATAGCCTACAATTTGGCCATTGATTTATACTGATCATGAAACCAGAGTACACTTCAAAATCAAGACGCAGAAAACCAATAGACTTCTTGGGATAAACTTAAGTAACACATAGTTCCCAAACTGTTTAAAGTTTATTATCAACACATGTGTTAGTCAGCTTCTGTCAGTGTAACAAAATACCCAAGAATAACAATTTAAAGGAAGAAAGATTTATCTTGGCTCGTGGTTTCAGAGGTTTCAGTCCATGGTCTCTTGGCTACCCTTCTGGACTCATGGCAAGGCAGAAATACAGTGAAGAGCATGGCAAAGGAAAGCTGCTCACCTCATGTCAGCAAGGAAGGAGAGGTGGAGAGAGGAAAGGGGAGGAGAGAGAGGGAGCTGAAGAAAAGGGAGATTGAGAGGGAGGGATAGGGGAAAGAAAAAGGAGTCAGAGAAAGTTTTGGTCCCCAAGGTCACACCATCCAACCACAGCCTTCAACTAGGCCCCACTCTCTAAATGCTATCACTTCCCTATAATGCTATCAAGAATGAGAATTTATAAAGGATTGATCCACTGATGAAGTTAGAGCCCTTATAATTCATCACCCCTCCAACAGTCCCACGCTTGTATGAACAGGTGAGTCTTTTGAAGGACATTTTAGATCCAAACAATAACAAGATATCCTTTGCAATGCAATATATTTTCCTATAGAAATATGCCAACCACACCACCATAGCCAGGAATGCCCTTCACATTGTCAAAATTGTGGTAGATTAGTACCTAATCAACAGTGCTTCTAAGAAAATACATTGCAAGTCTCAAACAGGGCTTTCTAGAAATACAGTCCCTCCTGCTTTACAGAAAGCCCTCCATATGCAAAAATTACAAAGCCAAACTCCAGCAAGAAGCACTACTTCAGATTCTAAAGGAACAGTCCCTGTTTGGGTTTGGGGGAGATAGGAAAAAGACTTAGGTAGGAGTTGTAGAAAGAACCAGATGGGAACAGAAGAAGAGTCAGAAAAACAGAGGTTTCCAGGGCATTGACTTCCTGGGTAAGGAAAGCTTCCCAGGTAAAGAACAGGGGCTCCTTTGGAAGCCCAAGGACCACAGGAATCAAAATTTTTCATCATTTTTACAGGTTGAGATGCCTTAAGATGAACTTTAATACTCTGCAGTGCACATTCACAATTTACACCTTGGCTCCAGATACTGCCTCAGATTCTCCTCTAATACCCATATACTTGACCTTCTCACCTTGCCTCAGACATAATGTCAGTATTTACACTCTGGCTTCAGCATCAGAAAGGCAAGTCAGAGATTCTTTTGCTTTTGGAGCTGTCTAGACCCTGGTCTATTTGTAAGAGGCAGGACAGTGGATGTATTTCTTGATTTTTCTTCCCAGTGATTAAAGGTTCACTATGTGCTAAACTTACTGTGATCTTGGAAAAGAAGTGTGGTAGGTAGAGTGTTCAGTGACAGCATACATTAATACAATGTGATAAATATCCTAGAAGCAGCTGAAATGAAATGGTTATGGACTGAGAAGAGGGAGAGAATGATTCCTTTTTTCCACATATGAAAGAGATCTAAAATAGTGGTTGGATGGTCTGAAGCCCCCTCAGGGAGCCATGTTAAGTACAAACAAATACAAAAGAATTTTAAAGTATAAGAGAAGTATATGTACAGTTTACTCTGCAGACACTAAAATCATAATAATCACAACTTTCCATCAAATTTGGATTCTTTGTGAACTAGTTTAAACAGAATCATTCAGATGGGCATTCACTGTCTCTGAGTCACAGTTTTCCTGCCTGTCTCCCACCCTCGGACAATTGCATTTTGAGATCTCCATGTGAGAAAAAGCTGCACTGGAGAGTAGAGGACTGAAGCAGTGAGAGGCAAACTCTGTGGGATTGAACCTTTAAACTCTGCCTCTGATCCTTCTTTTCTGACTGACCTGATTCCACCATGTGGGAGGTATATGAGTTGGATAGATTATATGAAACTCTTTGTGACCCAAGAATGATTTAGTGACCTTTCAGCTTTTATTATGAGTCATGAAAATATAATGCACAGAAATACATAGCACACCACCTGACCAAGAATTATTTGAATAAATTGAAATGGCTAATTCTACTTATCTTTCCTTCCAAGCAAAGAAAAGATGAGGGCTATTTTGTAATTCCCAGATACTTCATCTTTCACAACCCATTTCCCAGGGACACTGTGAAACCCTAGAGATGTAGGAACAGATTAGAGGGCATAGACAGGCAATACAGGGCAAGGCCTGGGTGGCTGACAGTTGTAAAATTACCATATGCTCATTGTGCACCATGTGCTTAAGCTACTCCTTGTGAAACTATTACATGCATTTACTGTGTGCCTAAGAAACCCCTACCCCACTGGCCTTTTCCTCACCCCAGAAACAAAGGCTAAGACCCTGATTGGCCATGATCACACCAATCACTGAAAGTTATTTTTGCAAACCAGCTTACTCCTATAATTATGAGTACACTCCAGACCCAAGGGGCAACCCACTGGGGACCACCTATTGTGCAGCCCACTCTGCTGTTGAGGTAGCTTTTCTCCTGCATTTGCCTCACCATAAATATAAACTTTCCCTTTAAATCATTTCAATCCTGACTTCTTCATTTTCCTTGGAGGCATTGGCTTTGAGCCAGTTTCTCCCCACTTCCTCAGTCTTCACTGGAGTGAAGGTGAGGCACCCAGAAAAAAGTAGAGGAAGCTGAGGATCTAGCTCAGTGGCCTAAGTGCCTGCCTGGCAAGCGTGAGGTCATGAGTTCAATCCCTGGTGCTGCAAAAAAAAAAAAAAAA
>RJWT010012480.1:0-22432 GCA_004365215.1 Cuniculus paca
CTGCATCAGCCACTACACATTTGATGGAGGATGCCTTCCAATTATTTTAGCACCCAGTTGACCCCTATCATAGCACAAACAAGGTGCTACTGCCCTGCCTTGCCCAAATTGCGTATCTTTGAGCAAAAGTCACTAGATTCAAAGACAGACTATATAACACATTGAAAGGTAACTGAAACTGTCCATTTCTCAGTCAAGACACAACTTCTCTTGCCATGTTATTTAAAATCACAATCCCCTTGGTACTTATCTCCTTTTCTCACTCAGGTTTCCCCATAGTTCTTACAGTACCTGATACCTGCTAATATTTTATTTATTGTCTATCTCTAAAAACATTCCACTCTTTAGACAAGATGATGCAGCACACCAGACTCAATCTGTTTCATTTAAACACCTAATAACATATATGAAACAATGACTTTCAACCACTGAACAAAATAGGCAACACAGGATAATGATTCCTGTGAAAGCAAAAGTGAACAAGGTGAGATGCTTTCCAACCTGCAGTGCAGGGAAGGAGAATTCAGAAAGAATTGACCATCTCCTTGAGCTGCAAAGAAGCTGAGAGTACAAAAGGATAAGGGGAGGCAGTTGAGTTATGATTCACAGGGCAGATACAGAACAGAAGAAAGCTGCTTAAGGAGCAAGCCACTGAGCTTGGCAGAGGCGTGTCCCTTGAATACTCAGCTAAATACTTAGCAGAAGTATAGGAAGAAACGGAGATAAAGGAACAAAGTGTAGGAAAGAATCCCTGGAGAACACACAGGTTCCTAGTAAAGAGAATTAAACAAAACCCCCTAATTCACAAGGCGTCAGAGAAGAAGAGCACTCAATGGTACCAAACAAAGCACAATCCAAAGGCTATTCCATTCCAACCTTTCCAAAGCATAAAGGCAAATTTGAATAGGACTAAGCTGTTACAAGTAAACTAACTGTACCTAATAAAAAAAATTCCACAATATTTACAAGAATAAAAATACCTAATGCCAATCAAGGTTAAGATTCACAATGTCTGGTATCCATATGAAAATAAGGAGGCATGGAAAGAGGCAGAAAACCATGACCTAGCCCTGCTGCCAGGTGGCACGGCAGAGAGCCAGAGCATCCACCTCTGCTCCCGGGTCCCTGCTGTGGGAAGGAGCTCCCTGCTGGCAAGCACCACCGCAGAGAGAAAAAGCCACCGACAACAGGAGGCTTGCTTCCTGGCAGCCAGCAGGAGCAGGGACACGCAGCCAGGTAAGCCCCGTGCACCTGCAGGCCACCACTGGAGGCCTCTGCTTCCTTCGGGCAGCCGTCACTCACCGGGAGAATCAGACAAACACACCCCTGTGTGCCTGCCACCATTGCGGGAGCCCCAGTGCAGACACGCAGGTTGAAAGAAGCAGCCCCTCCACCATACACCCCTGGCCACTGGGAAAGCCCCAGTGTAGCTGCACAGGTCTGGAGAAGCCCACCTCACACCCTGCTACCTCTCTGTAAACCTGGGGTCAGAGGAACCCAGGTGCCTGTCCCATTCCCCTACACCTTGGAGGGGCAGCCTTTGTGGGAAGTGCCTGGGACCCTACAACCAGCTTGTTGGGAGGAACCCAGGAGAATGACAAGAGGAAGGAGCAAAAGACAATCTCAGACCTCCAGCCCACAGAGAACAAATCTGGGAGATTTAGTCGTAGAAGAAAATGGAAGTCATACACCTGAAATGACCAAGAGAATAACAACAGAAGCAAAGAAACAACTACATGAGACTGTAAAAGTAGAAATAATATCAGAAATAATATCTCAGGTGAAAGAAGAAATGAAAAACAATGAAAGAATTCCTAAACATATCTAAAGAAGACAGATAAAAAAGAAAAGCATAAGAAAATGATGGAAACCTTGAATGAACAATATAGAAAGGAATTACAATGCATGAAACAGATCCAAAAAGATACCCAGGAAATTAAGAAGTCTATCGAAAGCTGGCAAAACTGCTTGAAATAGACTGAAGATAGACTTTCAGACCTTGAAGACAGGATTGCAGAAAGCGATCATGAAAGGAAAGTTTTTTAAAAATAACACAGAACCAGGAAATAGCAATTCAATGGCTGTAACACGATGCAAAGAGAAATAATTTAAGAGTGATAGGCATCAATGAAGAAGCAGGGATCAAGACAAATGAAATAAAAATTCTATTTACAGAAATAATAGTGGAAAACTTTCTGAACATGGGAAAAGGATCTGGTATACAGATAAGTGAGGCATATAGAACTCCAGCTAGCCATAACCAAAACAAATCTACACCCAGACATATAATAATCAAGATCCCAGAAATTCAGCACAAGAACAGAACATTAAAAGCTGTTCGAGAAAAGAAACAGATCACCTATAAAGGAAAACCCATCAGAATCATGGCAGACTTCTCACCACAAACCATCAAGTCAAGAAGAGTTTGGAGTGAAGTGTCTCAAATCCTGAAAGAAAACAACTTCCAACCCAGATTGATGTACCCTGCAAAACTATCTTTCAGAATTGATGGAAAAATAAGATACTTCCATGACAAAAGAACTGAAGGAATTCATGACCACTGAACCAACCCTACAGAGAGCGCTGAAGGATACTCTAGAGAGAGATAAAGATGACCATAGTTTCAGGAACAGCAGCAGAGGAGGATCTCCAAACAAGATAGGCAACTGAATGAAGGGGAAAAAAAGAGGGCCAACAACAGGTGGATAGCATGGCAGAGACAAACCAATGTATGCTGGTTGTAACCAGTAATGCAGATGGCCTCAATTCAGTCATAAAAAGAAACGCATGGAGAGTGGATCAAGAAATAGACTCCATTAATACAAGAATCACATTTAACAGGAAAGGAAATTCACAGACTGAAAATCAAAAGGGAGAAAACAATTGATCCGAGCAACAGAAGACCAGAAAAAATCATGGATAATTAGCCCAGCAACTGCAGAATGGATAAGAAAGATATGGCATTTTCATACAACAGAAAGCTATCCAGCTACAAAGTAGGATAATCTTGATGTTCTTTGGCTGCAACTGGAGGTCATGTTCATAGGTGAAACAGTTTGAACTCATATGGGTGAACACTAGTATAAAAACAGGAGTTAGTAGGATCCAAAAACAATAGATATTATAAAAGTGATAGGGGAGGAAACACCTAGGAGAAGGTAGTAACCAATGTTAATTTCTTATTGTCTTGTCTTGAACTCTTGTAAGGTTTTCACAATTTTGTTAGGTTTGGTTCTGTTCTGTCTTGGTTTGTTAGATTTTATGGTAGATTTCAGATGGTATGGGCAGCTAGCTTGAACATAATGGGATGTATTATGGTAATCATGGCTGGTTTCCTATTATCTCATTTTGTAGTCCTACAATGCTTTCATTCTTCTGTTTAATCGGTTTTACTCTGCTCTGTTTTGTTTGATGGTATTATATGTGATGGTATGAACAGCTATTTTGAAGAAAAACAGACATAGTAACCATTGTCCATTTCCTGTTTTCTGGTTTTGAAGTTCTGTAATGCTTTTATTCTTTTGTTTTGACTGGTTTTAGTTTGTTTTCTTATTATTTGATTTCACTGTGTATGAGAGTATGGACAGCTATTTTGAAGAGAACAAGAGACACTATGGAAGCCATTGTTGATTTCCTATAGTATTGATTTGAAGTCCCATAATGCTCTCATTCTATTGTTTTGATTGGTTTTATACTATTTTGTTTTGTTGGATAGTATTATGTGCAAAGGTATAGACAACTATTACAAAGAAGACAAGAGACCTTATGGTAGCCACTGTTGATTTCTTGTTGTCTTGTTGTGAGGTCGTCTATTACTTGCATTGTTCTGTTCTGATTTCCTTTGTTCTGTTTTGTATTGTTTTATTCTCTTTAAAATAAAAAAAAACAGGACCTAGAACATGGCAAAAGTCAATTAATAAAACTAACAGAAATGATACAGAAGACGAAATTAGTACATAAAATATTTATAACCATATTCTGTATTTAAAGAATGGAAGGCTGTATGTTAAGAAAAATCAAGAAAGACTTTTTTTCAAAACTAAAGTTTCTGGAAATGAAAAGTACTACCTGTGATGAACACAAAATAGATGGGATGGACAGATTAAGCACTGCTTAAGAAAAGATTAGCGAACTTGGAAGATATAGCACTAGAAAGTATAAAATTAGAAAGAACAAATGAATGAACCAGAAAAGTGAGACAGCTTTCTTACCAGAAATTGCTGAGGCCAGTAGGAGATAACACAACAGTTTTTAGTGGTTTGCAGAAAATAACTGCCAACCTAGAATGCAATACCTAGCAAAATTATCTTTCAGGAATCATGTTAGTGATCAGGCAGAACCCATGACTTTCTCAAATGAAGGAAAACTTAAAAAATGGCTTCAGTGAAACTACTCAAAGGAAGTTCTTTAACACAGAAAGAATCTTAGAAAAACAATAATAAAGACCACATTAAGCAAAATTATGATTAAATACAACTATCTTCTCCTCTTCAATTTGTAAGTACTCAATGGTAGAAAGTAAAAATTAAAATACTGCCTGATGTGGTTATAAATATAAGTAAGGAAATATTTAGCACACTCATAGTATAAACACAGGAGAGTAAATGGATATTTACTTTACTTGAAATGAAAATAGTAAAATAATGCTAGTAGACTGTGATAATGTCCAATGTAATATCTGAAGAAATAACTTTTAATATAACATAAAAAAGTATAACAAACACTACAGATTAATCAAAACATAATTTAAAAAAATGTTTAAGTAATCCACGAAAAGTAAAACACATAAAAAAAAAAGAGGAAAAAAAGGACACACTTAAACTATAATGAACAAATCATGATATGGAATGTAAATGGTATAAATACACCAATTAAAAGACAGATCGGCAGAGTGGATTAAAAACAAGATATACTGCCTTCAAGAAACTCAATATAAGCCAGGCATGGTGGGTCATGCCTGTAATACTAGGAAGTTGAGGCAAGAGGATCACTGTTGAGTTCAAGGCCAGCCTAGGCTACATAGTGAATTGAAGGCCAGTCTGCACTACATAGTAAGATGCTGTCTCAAAAAAGAAACTGACATAATATTGAGCATGGTGGTGCCTGCATGTAACCCCAGCACTAGGGAGGCTGAGGCAGGACTGCCATGATTGTGAAGTCAGTCTGGGCTACACAGTAAGTTCAAGGCCAGCCTAAATTACATAACAAGACCCTGTCTCATAAATAAATAAATAAATAAATAAATAATAAGAGACTCAACACATATTTATACTCCTGTACTACATGTAGAATCATAGGTATGTGTTTCTACATGTACAATGTCTGATATATGTATCAAATACATATTTCTATAAATTTTCACATAGCACATATACTTCATATAAAATATTTTGTATGAAAAGGATGGAAAATACACCATACATTTATTAATCACAAGAAAGTAACAGATTAATTTTAAAAAATTAATATCAGACAAAGCAGACTTCACCCATCAAGAAAATATAGCAATCCTAAATGCGTATGAACCAAATGACAGACCTGCAAAATGTGTGATGATAAAACTGATAAAACAAAAGACAAATTCACAAGTATAGCTGGGAGATTTCAACACCTCCTCTATCAAACAGTGCTTGAACAACTAGACAGAGAATCAGTAAGAACACAGAAATTCCCAATGCTACCATCAAACAATAGGATTTTATGAACATTTATAAAACACCCCAACAAACATGAGTAAAAACATATAAAAACCATATTCTGGGTCATAAAATAAATTTCACTAAATCTAAAAAAAATGAATTCATAAAAGTGTCTTCTCTGATGACAGTCGAATAAGAGATCTAAAAATGGAGTCACACAGTGTAGTCTTACGCTGAAAGGCTGAGGAAAGATGTCAGTTCTTCCTAAATAATTATACAGGTCTGTCTTGATCTGTTTTATGCAGCTACCAAAGAGAACATGAGACTCAGTAATTCAGAGAACAGTAATTCAGAGAAGGTTAGGAAGTTTAATATCAAGACAGTAGCATCTGGCAAGGGCCTTCTTACCCTAACATGGCAGTAAGGCAAAAAGAGGGCAACAGAGACAGCCAGATGGGCAGGTGTGTGTATTCGTATGTGTGTGAATTCATCTCAAGATAATGAGCCCATTCCTGTGATAATTGCCTTAGTCCATTCAGGAAGGTAGAGTTTTCATGTCCTGAACATTGTTCAGTATTCTTCCAACAGTAACTAAATTTCAACCTGAGTTTTAGAACACTCAAACCACAGTGAGGTCAAAATCCCAGGAAAAAGTTTTTGTAGCATAATAGACAAAATTATTCTAAAATTTACAAGGAAAAGCAAAGGAACTAGAATATCAAAAAGGATTCACTAAAAGAATAAAGTGGAAGGACTCAAGATACTTATTTCAAGATCTATTATTTAGATATAGTGAGGAAGACTGAGGAATAGACACATCAATCAATGTCACAAGAGGAACATAAATATGCACAACTGATTTTTAATTAGGTACAAAAGCAACTAAATGATGGGAAAAACTGGTTCTTGCAACAAATGGTGCCACAGCAATTAAGACACCCACAGGTAAGAAACAAATAATAACTAACTCCCTCACTTTATACAAAATTCAACTGCAAGCAGATCAGTTAGTTTATTTAGCCAATATACGTAAACTATATGCTTTAGGACAGTGATGGAAAACACTTTAGAGACCAAGTTTCCAAACTGCAACCTAAAACCTACTTATTTATCACAAAATGCCAACACTGAAATTAACCCTGAATGCTCGGCTGCTGGGGTGACGTGGCTTGCCTGCTGACATTGAGGGCTCTGGGTGTCCACTGCAGCACAAGTGCTGTAGGTCTGCTACCATTACTGTGGAGTTCACTCAGTGTGATGTTTAGGGTATTTCCACAAAAAGCTACACAAATCATGAGCTCTCAGCCAAGTGTGCTAGGCTCTTATTAGACTGTGACTATCAATGCTGGAAAGCCAAACTCAAATCATTTCAGCTTGTGGTAAGTTTTTCAAAAAAAATGTGACTTGCTGTGAGGCTAAAAAAAAAAAAAAAAAAACTACTGTATAGATCTGCCAATTCCACTTCCAGGTATAACCAAAAGAACTAACAGCGGGACTTGAAAAGGTATTTGTTCACATCAGCATTATTCACAACAATCAAAAGGTGGAAGCAACTTAAGTTTCTGTCAATTAATTAATGGATGAATAAACAATGAATAAGCAATTGCCAATACACACAAGGGAGTATTATTTGGGGTGTGGGGCTGGGGTAACAGGCTAAGAAACCCTGTAATCCAAACTACTTGGGAGGCTGAGTCAAGACAATCACAAATTTCAGTATGGCTTGGGCAACTTAGCACAACCCTGTCTCAAAAATAAAGAGGCTGGCGTAATAGAGATCTGGTAGAGTATTTGCTTAGCAAGTTTGTGGCCCCGGGTTTAATATCAGAACTGGAAAAAACAAAAGGGGGATGGGGATGAGCTCAGCATATACTACATAACATGCAAGAACTCTGAGAACATCATATTAAGTGAAATAAAAGTCAAAATGGACAAACAGTACCTGATTCCACCTGTATGAAATACAAGAAGTGAAATTTATAGACAGAAAGTAGAATGAACGATGGCTAGGGCAAGGGAAGAAACTGAGTTGTTTAACAGGTACAGTCTCAGTTTTACGAGATGAAGACAGCTTTATGAAGCATGATGGTGATGACAGCACAACAATGTGCTAATCCCACTGAACCGTACACTTAAAAATGGTGAAGGCTGGTGTGGGAGGTGTAGCTCAGTGGTAGGGTGTTTGCTCACATGCACTTCCACCTGCAGTACTGCCCGAAAAGAAAACGGCATGATGGTAAACGCCACGTTCTGTATACTTTACCAAAACTTAAAAAAAAAAAATTAAACTATAAATCTGTGGAAGTAACTGTAAACCTGTGGAAGTAGTAAAACTGTGCCTGCAGAGTTTCTAAGTTTTGCCTATTATCCATAGTTATACTACAATATGTATAAATATATAAACATGAAATAAACTTCCATTTCTTTCATGGAATTCAAAAACTAAAAAAAAATTGCCTATTTATGAAGGGCTTTCACATAATTTGAGTGTATACATACATATATATAGATATAGATAGAAAGAAACAGTCAAAGATAAATGTGTATTTCACTCACAAATGTTTGTGGACATATTTTTTAGCTTCTTTCACTAACAAGGACTAGAAGTAATGACATCCTTATAACAATGAGCACGTGAATTATCCATATCTTGGTTTGTAGGTACTAGTCCCCACAAAAAAAAAGGACCAGAAGTACTTACAGAAATGTGACTCCATTACAAGTGTTCCACCACTATCAAATTATACCCAGAATATTTTTGTTTAGGCTCAAATTTCTCAAAATTTATTTCTCATATCTAGGATTTATAACGGTATTTTTAAAAAATAATTTAGCTCCTCTTGTTTATATTCTCAAGCATGTCAAAGAGTTTTAGAAGGTTAGTCAAGAATACATAAATACCTAGAAAGTCATAAAAATATGAAAGCCACAATGTATATAGTGAGAAAAATAAGCAAATTCTTAGTAAAGAAAACGATTCTTAGCTAAGAAATGAAAATAAGTGTTTTACTATCTTTACTACTACAAACAAACACAGAAGTAGAAAATATTAATCCTTTTAGGATTCTCTAGGCAAAATATATTCATCAGGAAAATAATGTGTTATAGCTGATACTTTTGGAAGTGTAAGCGTGCTCTTAAAACTTTGAAGTAAATTTTCAGAAAGTGATTTTGAAACTAAAAATTTCACAAACTGATTTTAAGTTTTAAAGTTTTTAAGTGTAATAAAGATTTCTACTATTTAAATGAAGTTCACTCCCTATATTAACCTATTTCTAAATTCAAATCTGCATATGTGAACTTTCTTAAAAAAGAATTCATACTATTCTGAAAGCTTAGTTTTTAATGCATAAAAAAATTGTAAGTGGATTGTGTTTTACTAATTTAGTTAAATAAAAATTCTGTGTTACTAGGAGATGTATCATGATATGGATTTTCTACGTTTACTTACTACAGTACAAAGATTGAAATCAGGGTCTTTACACTAAGCTGCCCTCCCAGCTTTTGTTTTGTATGTATTTTTATTTTAAGGCAGGTTCTTCTGTCATCAAACTGCCTGGGCTCGTCTCAAACTTGCCACCCTCCTGCCTTGGCCCCGCAAGTGCTGGAATTACAAGTATATGCCACTATGTACCCAGCTGGACTTTCTGAATTTAAATTAATAACTTGTTGTAGCATGAATTACATGTCAATATATAACATTTGTTTTCAAGTTATATAGCATTTAAAAAGACTCAAGTAATAAAATATAATAGGTTTACCTGGATAAAGTATGCTTTCAAAATTTTGTAAAAATACCTACCCTCTATTCTAGTATTAAGGGTTCTCTAAATTAAGCACATTCCATTTTCTTCTAAAATATTCATGAAACAAGCTTTCAGAAACCCACAGTATTATAATTAGAGACCACTCAATCATTTTGATCTTATATATTTTTAGTTGTTGCAACAAACAACACTTAGCACTCAATTATTAAAAAACTAAAAATGGAAACAAAGTTTCAGACCTTTAAAATAGTTTACAATGTATTTGACTATGATCAACATATTTTGACAGCTAAAAGCCAATTAACTAAATAGCTAATCATACATGACACAAAATTGTATTTAAACCTGGATAACCCTTTTGATATCAGGCCAGGCTCCTTATTTTACAAATGAAGTAAAAGAAATTCCAGAAATTCAGAAACATGAAACGACTCACCCAAAGTTACATCTGAACCCAGGTCTTCTGCGGTAAGTAATACAGGCCTATAGACGACTTTGTAATGCTGATTATGTTTGTGGCATTAAAACAGCAAAGGCACTAATTTTCCTCTCAACTCTATACCAATATTTTTTCCACATAACTCCATTTAATAATTGTTCCAGTATTGGTTATAGGTTACCCACTAAAAATATTTTTTAGGTATCTAAACTTAGAAACTAAAACTATTCTCAGGAGGTGAAATAATAAATCCTTTACTGTGATATTTACTTTTTACTACAGCTAAGATTTCCTCTGTGAGTAGGCTACTGTTGACAAGCAGTGACTCAGCTTGGGATAGAACTGACTTGTTTACAGGTTTTGAATGTTCTACTGCACTATTACCAAATCGGAGCTTGTTTATCTGTTACCATGCGTTTTATTTAAAAGTATGGACGATAATTTTAAAGTAAAATTATTATATTCCTATAATACTCAAAACATGAAAGCATACCAATTCAAAAACATTAAGGGTATTTAAAACTATTTAAAGTCTTATTTCCTGTGAAGCAGCCTACAGTGCAAGAGCACTGCGCTGCAGAGCCAACTCCACCCAGGTGGGACCCTCAGGCCAGGGTGACTCCTCCTCTCAAGCAGCTAGGCAGGTAGGCAGGTGGGCAGGTAATCCTGCACAAACCACTTGTCTCCAACTCTCCACATCCTCAAAGAGGTTAATTACACATCCTCTACATTAAAGTTTTTCTAAATATTAAAAAATCATTTTTTGAAAACACTAACTTATAACAACAACAATAATAATAAAATACCATACAAAGTAAGGTATTATTATAGAACTATCAGTTACTACCCTTAAAGTAGATTTAAGGCTAATAACTGTATAGAATAAAAGTAATGCTACAATTTGCAATATTTAAAAATTCAGAAGATTATCCTTGGTGGTTAGAGTAAGAGAAAGTATTAGATGAGGAAAATCTGCAAAGATCGTTTGTTTTCTGACTGCATATTCTTCTCACAGTTTAAAAAACAACATAAAAAGTCTACTCTTAGAGCATATTCTTTGTTCCTATTCCCTGCAAGTACCTAGCAAAACCTTAAACATATACTATTTGCACAAAGTATGTTAGATTAGGTTTAGTAAGAAACCAAGCACATGAAAAGATGTTCAGTATCATTAATCATTAGAGAAATGCAAATTAATACCACAAAGAGATACCACTGACACTAAACTAAAAAAAAAAAAACTGCGAAGTATCAACAAGGATGCAGATCAACTAAGAATTCTCACACAGACTACAATGCAAAACAGTACATTTGCGGACTAGAATGCAAAACAATATATAGCATTTCAGAAATAAGCTTTTCTTACCAAATTAAGTACCCAATATGAAACATACATCTACCTATGAGGTTGTACACAGATATTTATGGACTTGTGCAGAATCATGAACAAAACTAGAAACAACCCAAATGTCCATCAGTTGGTAAATAAACAAATTATATAGAATTCAACCTCGAAAAAGGAACAGACTGTTAATATAAACAACAGCATCAATGAGTCTCAAATCTTTTATGTGAGGTTAAAGAAGCCAGACTCAAAACCTATACACTACCTGACTCCATTTATACGACATTCTATAAAGGCAAAATATGACAGAAACGAATCAGTGGTTGCTAGAATCTGGAGGTAGAAAAAGGAGATTAACTAGAAGAACTTTTTTAAAGTTAGAAAAATAGTGCATATTTGATTACTGTAGTGGCTGTACAGCTGCATAAGACTATATACCTTAAAAGGGTGAACTTTATTATACATGAAAACCATATATATATATGTATATATATACATATATATATAAAAACTGTAAAAGTTAGTAAGCCTGACTTTTTAAAAAAAAGATTGCATTCAAGCTCTTCTATTACCTGATACTATCGCTTATGAGCTTTTATTGTCTAATAGTGTTTTTCACCCAGAAAATAAACACGGCTATTCATTTTTTTATAGCCCTTATTTTTTTTTTTGGCAGTCCTTAAAATTGTATTGGTATTACGTTAATGGTAAATAATGTGATGGTAAGTAAGTATTTCAAAATATTAATTTTTTTCACGTGTCTTCAATAAGGAAGTTGGTTCTTAGGGATCTAATTTTTCACCAATTCCCCTTCATTACCATAAAGTCTATAAACAAACATAATAAATCACCAACCTGCTGTCAATTTAGAGTAAGATTAAACACACCAAACACACGACCTTGTGTTTATAAGATGAAAGAAATGTAAGTTCACAGATATTTATTATTAAAACTAGTTATACCTTTTAGTAGATGAATCACACAGCATTTTATATGTCATTGTAACCTAGAACTGAGATTGTAATCAAGCCTCCTCTGCATCAAAGTCTTAATTTTACTTGGAGCACTGGGGATATTCTTTGGAAGATTTCATTCATTTCATAATTTCAACCATTCATTTTGTTGTATTCACTCACTGTGCTGCTAGCGGGGCCCAGAAATAAGAGTAAATGAGAGAAATCTCTGTACTGCAGCTCCTATCAAGACAAGCGCTCTCAAACAGACGAGTGGCAAAGCACTCAGCAAGCAACAGCTACCAAAGTCACACAGGTACATGCTGCACACCAGCAAAGAAAGCACACCATTTCCCTCAGGGAAAAGCAGAAGTTATGGCAAATACGCTGAATTTCTCACTTGCAAACTTCTCTTTCAGAAGCAGGTGTGAGAAACTGCTTGGACTACAGATCTACATAGCCAAAGAGCAGCTTACTGGCATGTTTCTAAGTGTAAGAGGTCTTCTAGTTAGCTTACTTGAAGACCTCAACCTGTTCATCATCTACATCAAATAAACAACAATTATGCCAAAGGATATCCTGCCAAAATGATTCATATGTACAACATGTGCTAAGATGCATTATGATGGGAAACATTTCATTCTTTAAAAGAAAAAAAAAAGTAAGAAGAGATGAGAAAAAAGGTACTAGCAAGTCTTCCTCTCTGTTTCATTTGTGTGTAAATTTTTAATTTTAATGCAATAGACACAAAACATTTATGTAAGTAAAAAAATGTAAACAAGTTTCAGCAATTAGTTTTTATAAAAATTATATGCAGATCTGTTAACTTTTCCTAGAGAAAAAAAATTTCAAAACATTTCTTGCCCCCCTAATATAACTACACAATAAAAATCTACACTTTCTAGACATACAAAACCTTTGGAATTTTTGGACACAACCTGCCAGAACTATGCACTAAACACTGCCCCCCCAGCACCTGTCTGGATTTTTGCCACTTAAAATGCACTACCAACGTTTGTTTTGAAAGGTATTCCTTTTAAGGAAAGACTCTCACCACCTCCTCTAACAGAGTCCCGTCTTCCTTTGTGATCTAGTTACAATGTTCTATTCTCACAGAATGCCCTAAACAAAATCAGCTGCTCCCTCCCCTCTATGGCCCCACTTTATTTCCCCATTACACATCTGTCTCGTCTGGTCTCTTCCACTAGGCTAGACTAGAACCTAGAATTAGGCTAGGTTTCTTTTTCATCTTTGAATCTCTGGTTCTTGGCAGCTACCACTAGAGTTCTGCACTAAGGAAAATTAAAGTGCATTCACTATTAAATAAAAATAGGTACCATTTGAAAAAAGAAAGATATTTATATTCAAACTACAATACTTTGGTTATGCTAGAAAATTCCACCTAAGTCATAAATGACGTTCACAGTTTTCCTAAAAATCAACCTATCATTTTGCCAGAGGTATTAGTCACTGTATTCAGAAAGATAAAAATTCCAGATTTTTATCTTAATTACATCACTTAACAGCCCTAACTCGTTTTACCATAAAGTCTTATATTTAATATAAGCACAGTACACTAATATGTGAAAGAATGTATTTCTTTCACCAGTCAGCTACACAACATGAAATTTATATAAATAAAGCACAATAATACAACTGACAGGGACAATCTCTTCTATCCACATCAATGAATCTATTCCAGAGTTACAGACGATCAGAATTACCAAACACATAAAGTTCTCTCAGAAATAAGCTATTCTTAAAATGGATCTTTAAAATAAAATTTCACATTGAATCCTTACAAACAAGTAATTTGTTAATCTAGTAAATTATTTATTTAAATATATTAGACCAGTTTTTCTCAGGACCTCACTAGCTTAGACAACATTTTTAGTATTTGCATTATATTAAATGTTCTATTTCTCAAAGCAGTAAACATAGGTCTTACTTGATCATACAAGAGAACCTGTCAAATCTAACAATCATTTAGTTTAGTACCATGATCATTAAGTTATGTAGCTGACAGGTTGTAATCAGTACTATAATTTCAAATGACTAACATAACTAAAATATGACTTCATTTTCGTTTAATCAATAAATATTTATTGTGCAATGTAGAGCAGCACACTGTGCTGGTCCCTGAGGAAGGACAGAAGGGTGAATATAGCAATAGCAGTGAAAGTAGTACAAAAGATAGTAATAGCCAACATCTATTGAATGTTTATAAAGTACAAGTCACTCAACATGTATCAACTCAATTTTATTAACAATGTTAGTGGGCAGTTACTATTATTCTTATTAATTAGGGTATTGGGAGGTCAACTAACTTGTCTGACATTGCATAACTGGTATTAGAAATTAGGGACTATGGGTATGATGTCTTGACTTTGAGGAGATTCTAACATAACAAAAGCATTAATATAAATAACTTATAATAGAAGGATAAAATTTTTCAAATACCAAAAAATACAAAGCTATGGGATTTCAGAGTTAGAAAAATGCAATCGGGCTAACAGAAAAAAGCAGGAAAGATTTCTCGTATGAAATAAGAGGGGCTAGAGTTCGTTCACTGAGCAGGATTTTCAAGCACGTTTTAAAGAATATCAAAATTTAAGATATATATACAAGCACATTACTCATATCTTAGTAATTTTCATAAAAACTGTATTCCCAACTATGGGTTACATCAACAATACCTCTGTATAAATGAAATTATTTATATCCATTATTAGTTTACATTTGCAAGGTTCAGTTTAGTTCCATCATGTAAAGGATAGGGTAATTATTCCCACACCTAAAAACAAAGCAAATTGAAGTATGCAGTAGAGCAAAGACACATCAGTTTACTTAAAGACTTGTATCCCCCTCCCACCTTATACTACACCCACTGAAAACCAGGCTCAGGAAAACATGAGCAAAACAACAGGCTCTTTAAAAATTTTGATGTCAACGATCACATTTTTTGTCAATTATTTGCCATCACTGCCAATCACAAAAATTTTGCTGAAAACTTTTTACAAAGGAGAGTATCTATACATTATATTTTAAGACAGCAATACCTGGAGAATACTTCAAAATCTGTGAATGAACCTCATAAAAGAATACGCATCTGCAAATCATGACATCTAAACATGTTGCCTGAACCTTAATGAATTTGTTTTAATAGATGTCTTTTGAAACTGCGATTTGCAGTAGATATTTAAACATCTATTTAATGCTTTTTCCAATCTTCTATTTTTAATGTGATACAAACTTTTTTTTTTGTTTGCAATACCAGGGATTGAACTCATGACCTCATGCTTGCCAGGCAGGCGCTTAGGCCACTGAGCTAAATCCCGAACCCCAATACAATCCTTTCTTTCCAACTTGGATTATCACGGTATTGTACTACTCTGGAAATGTTCGTATCTTCTCCCCTCCAGTCTGGCAAACATTACACTATCTGGGCATAAGACACAAAAAGTTTATGTGACTAGTCTGAAAGAGAAAATAAAAAAGAGGCAGAAATCTAAGTACTTACACAGTAGTTTTCATGTGAAAATCAAATTTCACCCATTTAAACTTAAAACTGGATGACGAAACACTTTACAGTATTTCCTCAGGCAAAAAAGTGACATGTGAATGCACATAGCACATCTGGAAGACAAAGCTAAAGTAGTGGGATGTGGTTCAAATGAAGACAAAAACATTAAGTTAGGAATTTCTAGGTTAAAAAGAATAGACTGAATACAAGTATTTAACTGTCTCCCAAAATATTTCGAAAATATTTTAAAGAGCACAAATCCATAAAAAAAAAAAAAACCCACACACACAATTTCAGAAGCTGGAAAGAATAAATGGTAATAACTATTTCAAGTAAGGAAGTTGACTCTACCATGAGACTAAAGGAAACCCAGACACCAGCCTGATATGTGTGTAAATTTATACCAGACCTCTGAACTTCTTGGAGAAATGGTTGATTTCAGGATTGGGGCAAGGGAAATGTTAGATTGGAAGAAGCATTTTGTGATGCCCAAAGGCAAAGAAGGTAAGTAAAGAGGTCACTCCCCTGGCCAAAATTGGAACAGTTTATGCAATAAAATTAAATAACAACAAAGCATGTGATATCATGCTGAATGGGGAAAAACTGAAACCATTTCCTCTGAAATCAGGAATGAGACAAGAATGTCTACTCCTACCACTCTTATTCAATACAGAACTTGAAATTTTAGTGAAAACAGGCAAGGAAAAGAATTAAAGGGAATACAAACAGAAAAGGAAGAAGTCAAATTATCCTTATGGACTTGTAGATGAAGACCCTGAAGACTTCGCCAAAGACTTTTAGACCCCATGAACAAATTCAGCATGTAACAAGATACACAATCAACATTTTAAAAATATCAATAGCTTCTCTATACACCAGTAATGAACCAGCTGAGAAAGCAATCAGGAAAACAATTCCACTCACAAAAGCTAAAAACAACAACAACAACAACAAAAAAAAACACTCAAAAATTGCCTACGACTCAACCTAAGCCAAGGAAGATGGAAGACTTCTACAGTGAAAATTACAGAACACTGAGAAAAGAAAGTGATACTAGAAGATGGAAAAATCTCCAATGTTCACAGATTGGCAGAATATTGTTAAAATGGTCATATGATCAAAAATGATCTATAGACTAAATGCAATCCTCATCAAAATTCCAATCACATTCTTCACAGAACTAAAGAAAAAAAATTCTAACTTCATGTGGAAACACAAAAGATTTTGAATAGCCAAAGATATACTTAGTAATGCTGCTGGTATCCCAATACTCAATTTCACATTACACTACAAAATCATAGTAACAAAAACAGCATGGTACTGGCACAAAAAGACATGTAGATCAATAGAACAGAGGACCCAGAAACAAACCCACACAAATACAGCCCACCTGATTTTTGACAAAGGAATCCAAAACAAACATTAGAGAAAAAAAAATACCTTTTATAAACGGTCCCAAGACAACTATCCATAAACAGAAAATTGAAGTGAGAACCCTATCTTTTACTGTACAGAAAAATCGATTCAAAATGGATCACAGACCTAGGTATGAGACCTAAAACTATGAAACTGTTAAAAGAAAACGGGAAATACTTGAAGTCACTGCTATAGGCAAAGACTTCCTAAATAGGACTCCAATAGGGCAAGAAATAACAGAAAAAAAAAAAACCCTGCAACTACATCACATAAAAAAAAGCTTCTGCATAGCAAATGAAACAATCAAGTAAAGACAGCCTACAAAATGATAGAAAGTCTTTGCCAGCTATTCTTCTCACAGAGGATTATTATATAGCACACATAAATAACTCTAGGAAACAAGTAGCCTAATCAATAAAAAGGCAAATGGACTAAATGGATGGAAAAGTACAAGTATCCTTCAGTCATTCTAAAGAAGAATGAAATTATGTCATCTGCAGAAAACGAATGGAAATGGAAGTCACCATGTCAAATGAAATAAGCCTGACTCAGAAAAATAAGTATTGCATGTTTTCTCTAATATGGGGAATTTAAAAACAAAACATACACACACACAAGATAACAGATTCCCCAACTATGAGAAGTAAATTACTGTTGTTTATAAGCCACCTAGTTTATGATATTTTGCTATAGCAGGCCAAATGGACTAAGACACTAGGAATCTATAAGGAAATCATCCAGATACATCACCCTAGGAGAAATTAACAAACATCAATTGGCAGTTTGAGAGAGGCCCCTCTCTCAAACATGTATACACTTCCAATGATTATTACTCATCTAATTCTCTGATATAAAAGTCAACATCCAAAGCAAATAGTCCAAAGCAAAAGAGGTAATCTGGAGGAAAAATAATATGCAGGGAAGAAAACTACCAATATTTCCTAAGACTATGACATTAAAACATACACAGCTTTTCAGGGGAAAAAAGTGTTTGGTTTTATTATAGCAGAAATAAAACAACAGGAGAAATGGAAGATAAAGCTGCAGAAGATCTCTCAGAAGAGGGGAAAAAAGGAATGGAAAACAAGCAAGAAAATTAAATCAGTCACTAGGCTCACCTAAATGACAAGAATTCAAGAGAAAGAACAGAAAAAATGAAGGGAACAATATTAAAGAAATTACTGCCGGGCGTGGTGGCTCACGCCTGTAATCCCAGCACTCAGGAGGCTGAGACAGGCGGATCGTTGTGAGTTCAAGACCAGCCTGGGCTACAAAGTGAGCTCAAGGCCAGCCTGAACAGCATAGTGAGACCTTGTCTCAAAAACACCAGGGCCGGGGATCTAGCTCAGCGGCCTAAGTGCCTGCCTGGCAAGCACAAGGTTGTGAGTTCAATCCCCAGTGCTGCAAAAAAAAAAGAAAGAAATTACTTAAGGAAAATTTCCAGAACTGGTGAGATAAATTCCAGAATGAATGGAGTTGCACTGAACCTAGCAGAATGGATAAAAACAGACTTATGCCAAGATATCTAAGACAGCAATTTCAAAACTGTAAAGACAAAGATTCCTAAGCTTGCAGAGAGGACAAAAAGTTTCAAAACAGCGGAAAAAGCTCTGATATCTCAACAAGTAGACAGCAGAGGAATGCCTTCATTATTCTGAGAAAAAAAAAAAAGTCAGACTGAGAATTATCTGCCCAAACTATAAAATAAGAGAGGAGAAAAAACATTTTCAGATATGTAAGGGTTTAGGAAAATTATACTCTCTCCAGGAAGTGATTGAAATGAGAAAGCAAACAAACAAACAAAGACCACAGACACACAAGTTAGAACTGAAAGGAAGCATAAAGACATTAGCAAACATAAGACAACAGTAGTATAGATGTTGCAGGTTTACGTTCAGCTGGAACAAGTAAGAAGGCTCTGGGAAAGTGTTTTAGAGTCAAAAATGGTAGATTTGAACCCAAAAGATTTATACACCTGACAGAGATTTAAAGCTAAATTAGAGCTTCTCAACAGTGGTCTTGTTGACACTGGGCGGTATGTAGTTCTTTTCTGTGGAAGGGTGTGCCCCAGGCAGTGTAGGATGATGTTCTGCAGTAGACTGGGCTTCTACCATGAGTTGTCACAACCCTTCTCTCTCCATCACCTCCAAATGCTCCCAAATGTCTGTGGTGGCAGGGGGGTGGTTGAAAATCATTTGGCTAAGTAAGTATACAGAAAAATAAGTAAAACAAAAAAAAGAAAAAGAAAAGCTCAGAGAAAACCAAGTGTTATACAGAAAAGGAAGATAATCACAGTAAACTGCCCAGGTCAACTATGAATAGTTTATAGTTATAGCAATATAAAGCTTGTAGTATTGGTATGTCCAAAGTTAACAATACGAAAATACTGGAAAGACTGGGCCAGTTTGGTATGTGTGTTTATGTGTGATGAGGGATGAGTTAACTTTCACCTTCCACTAGAAGTCAACGGATGATATTTTAAACTGAAAAATCAAAGAGCACTATCAAAATACTAGTTTAAAATATGTAGCTAAGTATCAAAAGAATGTTGAAAGTGGTTGTCTTCAGGGAGCTTGAAATCAGGGAGTGGGGAAATTTTCAGAGGTCTATAAATTTTGTAAATAGTTCTGCACAACTACTTAATTTTTCTAAATATGTACATGTATAACTTTGATAAAAATAAATTTTAAAAAATCAACTGAGGCCAGATTATGACAGACTTTCTTACTAGTTAAGGCCACTGCGGCTCACAAGCAAATAGCTATATAACTCTGGGCAACTTACTTAACTTTTTATTTTTTGTACCAAGGATCCAACTCACGACCTTGCGCTTGCCACGCAGGCACTTGTGCCGCTGAGCTATATCCCCAGACCCATTACTGAACCTTTTAAACCTGCTTCTTCATGTGTAAAATGAATAATGAAGAATAGCTGCCTTTAAGGGCTCTTATTAAGGATTAAATGAGAGAAAATATGTAAACTGCTTAGCATAATGGCTGGCACAAAGTGTTTATAAATAGTACCTAATACTTTGCAATCAGAAAAGAATAATTAGAAGCTTCAAAGCAGATAAATCATAATCTTGCTTGTTTTAGAAGTAACCCTGGGAGTTGCCGGGCAAATGGCTAGGAAAGAAGGAAGGCCTACAAAGGTATATGAGTGGGCCAGATTACTCAAGGCAAAGGTACGTAGAGTAGGACAACAGGGGAAAAAAAATAAAAACCATGAGCATAAAAATGACAATATAAACACTATATAAATAACTATCTCAAAAACTACAATTGGATTATTCAATAATTCATATTAAGAAATACCAAATGGTTAAATTTTAGTATATTTGTTCTAACTTTTCAGTGTCTATAACCTTAAATTTTCACTTCTTGCCTGACATTACTTGACTCATATATAACTCTACATTTAGCTTTTTTCAATTTATTAAATAAGCATATCTAATGATAACTGAAATACTTTTATTAAATGTTCCAAATTATTTACAACACTGATGGGTATAATTTGAAATGTTTCTTACTGCTACAGGAAGAATAAACACCTCAAATTTGAGGAAAAGGCTCATTTAATAAGAATTACCAAAAATAAGAATAATCACACTAGCACATTTCTAAATAATTTAATTAGGACAAATGAAAGGAATATTCATTTGCTATGCTCCACAGTAGATACTGATAAAGGAATTTTATAAGAAATTAGACAATAGAGATGAAAAATAAGTTTACTATTTGGGAGTCTCTCAAATATCAGTGACCCTTATGTAGTTAGGAAGTGCAAGTAAGCTAAAGCACATATATGTGACATACATTTTGTACATGAAAAAAAATACTGATTACTGTGTTATCATCACTGTATGTCAAAAATTGGCTCTAGATGGGAAATAGTAGTTATAGCATGGAAAAATGTATAAAAATGCACTGAAACAAAGAGCTTAAATTTCTCATTTTCTTTCATCTGTGTTACTATCTTCCCTCTACATACCACCATGCAGTTAAAGTTAAATCATTATTTTATTTTATTTTTTGGTACCAGGGATCAAACTCACAATCTCATGCTTGCCCAGACAGGTGCTTATGCTGCAGAGCTAAATCCCAGCCCCCGTTAAATCATTTTAAAAGCATAAGTATGTACCTTACCCTTAATTATACTAAGATACCTGAGAGAAGGATAAATTTTGCCTATTTTAACTTTCCCTATATCACAAAGCACAGTATAGTACAGTGAATGCTTGCTAAACATTAATATCACAAATCCATACAAGGAAAGAGAATAATAAAATAATCAAGCAATAATTAAAACTGGGATACTATGTTAAAAGCAAGTGATCTCAAAGTCAATGTGAATATGCCACAATCCAAAGATACACAACAAAATGAAACAGTGAGGGAAAAAAGCTTAGTTGTCCTCATCAGTGAACAGACCACACCATCTTTGTTCTTTCTTGGGTACAAAAATTTAGAAGAAATACTGAAGATGCTGAATTATATCCAAACTAGAGCAACCGAGAAACAGATCAGGAACTAAGGATATTCAAGCTCAACAGAGATGAGCATGAGCCCTCCAACTCCCCTCCTCCATCTTCAAAGAGAAAAGGCTATGGCATGGGAAATACTTAAGATTTCTGTCTCATCCAGAGACAACTATCAAAAGACATTACAGAGATCTAGAGTTCTCTCAATGCAAAAACTTAAAATAACAGATCTCTTCTAAGAAAAAGATGTTATCAGGGATTAGTCATGAAGGAGAAAAACAGCTTACCAATTATGCTGTGGAAAACTTCCAAACAGAGGATATTTGGTTAGAATCCTAAGTTTCCTTACAACCCTATAACCACATCAATGAACATTTACTGAATATCTGCTCCAGGAAGGACACTGTCCTAGATCTATAATATATACGAAAACAAACAGCAAAGAGGGAAAATTGCACAAAGATCTCTGGCGCCAAGGAATTCACAATAATATATAAAATGTGCATTACAGACCATAATAGATGTTGCAAAGCACTATTAACTGCCAAATGAGTTCTATTCATATATAGAGGTCTTCTATAAAGAAAAGATCCCTAAAGGTAAGTAAATAAGATATGAGGTGCTCATGAAAAAAAGATTTACGAAGGTTTGAACAGGTAGACAGAAATAGGAAAGAGGGACTAAACAAACAGAAGTGAAAAGCAAGTCAGAGAGAAACCTGTTTGGCTACATTAAAAACTTGTTTCATGGGAAAAGAGATAAGCTGTGGAAAGGGACTTCTGGCCACAACCAACTGTACTGAGCCTTGAATACCATGCTACATAGTTTCAAATTTATCTTGCATAGAGTCTCTGTAGCAACTACTCAACT
>RJWT010012481.1:0-22424 GCA_004365215.1 Cuniculus paca
AGTTTTAAAATGTGTTTTGTTAAAACTGTATACTGATTTTTTTAACTGCAAATTAGAAAATTCCTATAGTGTTTTTGCAAGTGTTCTTTTCATTATTAGAGTTGAGATAACACAATTTGCAATATACAGGCTTTTTACTTGAGTGACCCAGCCAGAAAGAATTCTAATAAATCATAAAACTTCAGAGAAACAAATTTGGTTTGATTCCAAAATTGGGTGTGTGTGTGTGTGTGTGTGTGTGTGTGACAATCATGGTTTAAATTGCAGTATCTAAGAGCATTTTATGAGAGAAGTTAGTCATTAAATATCAAAGGGCATTTAGGGAAAGATTCATAATTCATGCATTGAACAAACCTCTTATTCAAAGCCTCTTATTGTAAAAGCAAGACTGCTTGCAAAGTGATGGGTAGGATACCAAGTAGAATAAGACATGATGGCTACACTTCAGGAATACCCAGTTATAATGCTATAGCTAAAACACTAAAATGCAGGATTCCAATATTAATCAGATACTTATATAGGTTGAATTTAGAAGAGGAAAATTGCCTATATTATAGGCAATTATATACATATATATATGTATTATATTATTATAATACATATATATATGTATATATCTGGAGCCAAGATCCAGACAAACATCCATTAAAAAAAAGCATAAAAACAATTTATACTTTTTACTTTAGACAGCAAGTTGGTTTTTGAATTCTTTGATTATATAACTTGGGATGAAGCAACACAAATTGAATTCACCACCGTTACAAATCATCTGTGACTTAACTATTCTATAGTTCAAATTTAAATTTGATCCATTTTGATGCAGTCTAATATTAAAATATTCAAAATGCAACTTTAACTTTCCTGGAAAGAAGTTAGGTTATAAAAAATACCTGATATCTATTGATAGTGGAATAAATTGTGCTTGTGGTAGAGAACTCCTACTCTTTGAATGAGTATCCTCTCTGGGAGTGAAGAGGAGGAGATGTAATTGGTAAAGTTAGCTGGAAAGTCTCTGATATGTATAGTGCAGTTACCCTTGGTGGAAACAAACTGGTATGATTACAATAATCCCAGCTTTGTAAAACTTTTAAGACTACTTTGTGTCTTAACCTGTGTACATACTCATGTACCAGGTAGAGCACTGGATTATTTTAAATAAGTGGGTAAATATAGTGTTTATTCCTGGAAGATTTGGGGGAATGTAGGTTTTTATTAAAATAGTCATTCTGCAGGAGTCACTATTTGCATAAAATAATTAATAAAAAATATCAAAGAAATGTAAAGCTTGTACCACTCAGTCCCACTTTCCATTTGATTCCCTGTGGTTATACAGGTTCAACTGCTCTACTTTTAAGGAGATATAGCTGAAATGTTTGAGAAGCACTGATACACACTTTGCTTAATCTTCACAATGACCCTAACGTATAAATTAGCAACTCAGCTATAGCTCTTCTGACCTTTTGCCTTTTTTTTGTATCTTTTGTTTTTCTACAATTCATATCCATAACTATTTAAAATATCACAGTTACTGTTGAGTATCTGTGTCATTTCCTTTTATAAATGAGAAACCAAGTCTCAGGTATAATGTGACCTATAGGAGTAATAAATATCCGAGGTAAAATTAGACCTACCATTTTTTATTTCAAAGGCAAGGGCTTTTCTGCTTTATAGACAACAATTATGACATGAAACAATTTCAATGACATCGTAATCATGTCATGGCATGGATTGTGTGTGATACCCCTCTTTATCAATTGATCAGACATAATTCTTCTCCCAGTAGTAATAAAAATGAATCCCAGTATGGTAATTTAAATTTTCAAAGCTCTTTTCTTGTATTAGCTCATTAAATTCTTCCGAAGACCCTTATGATGAAAAAGCTTTGTTAGTCTTTTTAGTAGTCAGGAAGAGGAGCTAATCTTTACTTAGCTTTCACTGTATACAATACCAGCACCATAAGATAAGTAGTCTCAGTTTATCTTCATAACCTCATCATATTGTCAGTTAGAAGAAACTGAGGCTCAGAAGAGGTAAATTATATATTTGTATATCTAGTAAATCTAGTGATACTAAAATCTAACAAAATTAAGTAAAATTCTGTAACGCAAACTTTATTTTAATTTTTACCATGTAATACTTGTGGCCTACCATCTGGTAACAGCTCTTATACTGCCTTGCTTAGTTCTCAGGATGTTTCTGAAATAGATGATACAGCCTCACAAATGCAACTGTTCTCAGACAATGCAGTGCATACTGCTTCTTTGTCTCACAGAAGCATGGCTTCCACTGGGAGAGGGAACTTTTTCAGTTACAATTACTTGCTCATAAATAATTCATCATTTTCCTTCTTTTCTCCTATCAGCACATATTTCTAGGATATACAAATATAACAGATTTTCCAGCTCTTTCAGTATTTTTTTTAATACAAATGAATCTTTATGTGCTGTATTTCAAGTCATAGAACCAAAAATGGAGACTGATGTGTAGATTTGAGAAGGTGTTTGGGGTATCGAACAATTCTTCATGACCTAAAACCACAGCCAAAGATGAAGAATCATTTATCCTTTGCATTCTCATGAGTTTGTCTACTCGAGGAGATTGTCACTGGCTTATGCAGTTTCTGGTGATGTAGATGTAGTTTCTGATTAAAGATAGTATGTATGAGGGACCAACCCTCTCTCTACTCATTTGGCTTTATGTAGCCTTTCTGGGAAAAGGCAAATCTTGTCAAAGGAGATAGACCGGGAATAGCCACTAAATGTAACAACTCTTTCATTCAATTGAAAAGAGATGATTTGATTTAAATAAAGATAGCTACAGAAATAAAATTATAGTGTCTTAAATTCTTACTGTGTACTTTGCTAGTTTTCAGGCACATGTTTGTCTTGGTAGAGATCTAAACTGTCTCCCAAAAGAGTCATATGTTTGGAAGGGGATTGCATCATGGCAGCACGATACTCATTAGTCCACTGCTGAGTTTGTAGCTGGCTTGCTTTTCGAAGGTAGTGCCACCTGGAAGACTGAATTCTTCACCCTAGCTCCTCTTTCTCTGCTTCCTGGTTGCCTTGAGTTGAGCAGCATTTCACTGCCACGATACATTTTCCCACCTGGAGCTTTCTACCCTGGGACCAAGCAACCATGGATTAAACCCTCTGAAAACTGTCAACCAAAATAAGCCTCTCTTCCTTTAAATTGTGGGTGTTAGATATTTTGTCGCAGTGACAGGAAGTGACTAATACAATCTTGTTTAACATATTGTTAACGTATTTGGTGAAATATTTGGTGCATTTATACACTGGTATGTGAATCTTTTAAATGTAGACGTGCTTATTGAGGAATCAGATTTCATTAATCAACAAAAATTGCTGAGTACCTTCATTGTGCAGAACCCCTTGGTGGTCTAATGATGAGCTGATAATGAATGATTAGACTCTGTCTTCTTTTATATTTCCTGTCTAGTTGGGCAATGACAAATAAGCAACCAAATATGAAGTTGGTACACAAGTGTTCCAGCAGCAAAATACAGAAGGGTCTTCTTTGAGGCAGTAATAACTACTACATTGACTATTTAGTTCATTTAGTTCTCAGGATAACCCTAACATGTAGATATTACATTTATTTCTGCATTCTGAAGGTGGGCATTAAGGTATTGACAAGTTTAGAACTTTCACAGGGTCCAAAGGTAGTAAGTGGTGAAGTGTGAATGCAGGAAGATAAAGTTCTCTTTACTCCTGTCCTCTTCTGTTTGTCTGTGAGAGGAAGCAGAGATGGTCAAATGTCCTTTAAAATATTTAATATATTGGCATTTGTTGCAACATGGATTATATAAAATAATTTAGGAATGATACTTTTTTCTTTTCTCACTTTCCATCTGACAGTTTATTCAAATTCTGAGAAAAATATTTTTACTATGAAGATACTTGTCATGAAAGACACAGCTCCTAGAGCAGATTATATTTATTTCTAAATTGTCTAAGACAATGCAACTTTTGAATATGTGTATAATTCTACCACCGGAAAATGTATCTCTTCATGAAAATGCTAATTTACTTTTTTATATTTAGTCTGTGTTTATATTTTTGCTATCTCTAGAATGTAACCTTTTAGTACTGTATGCTTTTAAAAGTAATTTTTAAGAACTATTTTAAAAAATAAAGTTCTAATATTGGCACTTGTGAGGTCAAAACTCCAGGAAAACAATGAAATGTGTGCTAACTTATTTGACTTAAAATATTAACTGCATTTGGTGGCATCTATAAGCATCTGACACCATCATTAATAGAGGTCATTTCAGGCTATTGTGGTCTTTCCAAGCAGCTCATTATTATTGCAGATTAAGAGATCTCACATTATGACAGTAGCTCTGTAGGATAATTTCAAGTCAGGGGTTGTGATGCCCTCTGCTTTGCCTTTGCTGCCCAGAATTGTTTTTGCTATTCTAAGTCTCAATAAACTTTAGGATTGTTTTCTCCAGTGTTGTGAGACATGCTATTGGTATTTTGATTGGGGTTGTATTAAATCTGTATAGCAATTTTGGGAGTATGGCCATTTACACTAGGTTGGTTCTTCCTACCTAAGAGCAAGGGATATCTTTCCATTTTTTGATATCCTCCTCAATCTCCTTTTTCAGAGTACTGTAATTTTCAGTGTAAATATCTTTTACTTTTTTGTTAGATTGATTCCTAAGTATTTAATTTTTTTTGGATGTTTTTGTGAAAGGTGTGGTTTCTCTAATTTCTCTCTGAGATTGTTATTTGTGTACAGGAATGCTTTTGATTTTTGAGTGCTGACTTTGTATCCAGCTAGATTTAAATATCAGGTAGTGACTTACATGTAAATGTGATGTCCTAAAGAATGGATGTATTGAAGCCATCTAGACAAGATGAGGTAATAATGTCATATAAGCATGATAGCATTTAGCTACTGCTCTGCATGGGTTTTCACCATTTTAAGACAAATGTTAGCATGTGCTATTGTTTAAGAACTAGAGAAAAGGAAAACCATAGGCAATTACAATACACCTAGACATTGTGGAAACAAAAATAATCACATTGATATCTTCTATCATTTAAAGGTATTTCTAGACATTTTTGTATACATTGTATGAATTTATTTTATTTAAAAAGAACTATTGAGTTTTTTACAAACATTCTAGGTATTGTGCAAGTCATTCGAAATTAAAAAAAAAAAAGATCAACAAGACTCCTGGATTCCTGCCCTCTTAGATCTTAAATGGTTAGAATACTTAACAATTATTATGTTATATGAATGAAATCATATGTTTAAATGATCTGTTAAAATCAGCCTATCTCAAAAAAGTTATATGAGTTCATAAACAATAAGAAAACATTATTTTCAATACCCACTATTCATTTCTTTGCCTACTATTTGTTTCTGGTTTCCAGGAATGCGTTTCACTTCCTTTTAGGAAGCCAACTTCCATTCACAGCCCATGTCCATTTTGCTAACTTTTATGGCATCGGCTTGCATAGTATTCTGTATCTCTGGCTACAATCATTTCTTTGAGGCTAGACATTAGGCCAAACAAGAAAATAAAATTTAACCCCTAACCTTTTATTGGATCTTTAGGGAAACAATTTTTTTCTTCTTACTAGGGCAATATTGAAGATTATAACTCTGCAACTTCCACAGTGGAAGTCTGTGAAAGCTTGTTTGAGAAAGCACTCAAAATAGATACAAACAGAGACTGGAGATGGAAAGAGGCAATGGCTGACTGACATCACTTTCACTCTGAATGTAGTTGTCTTGTGACATTTTCAGATATAGGAGACTTTTTCCTAGTCTCTTTTTAAATCAAGTTGATTTTGCAAATGGTAAGTTTAACATTAGACAGAAAGAACTCTTTGAAAGAAAATAGATATTGAAGAATAAAGGAAGTAGGAGAAAACTTATGATGTCTTAGAAAGAAAGGAAAAAAAGATTTGAGAATAAATAGTCAAAGCTTTTCAGCATTTTTAAGGACAGTGTTAAGATCTTCCATTAATCTTTATGCTCTGATTTCCTCTCCAGTTAGGTCTTCACTCTGGGCTCTACTTATGGGTTCAAAGGTCACATACTATTTTTTGGGGGGGGACCCCAAACAAAACAAAACAAAGCAAACATATTTAGAAGTACCCATTGCCCAAACTATAATAGGCTTTGATCATAGCTGATCATAGTATTATGGCTTTATTTATTTATTTATTTGTTTGTTTGTTTTGAGACATCTCACTCTGAAGTTTAGGCTGGCTTTGAACTCACTATGTAGCCCAAACCGGCCTGGAACTCATGGCAATCCTCCTGCACCAGCCTCCTGAGTGCTGGGATTACAGGCATGCACCCACCACCCCTAGCTGTATGCTGACTTTTAATGACCTGTGGTACAATATTTCTTGAACTTAATCTCATCTTTTTTCCTGGATTCTGATCTGATTTTTGACATTGGTGACTGTCTGACATATTATATTGACTGAAAGTCTTGATGGATGTGTTTATCTAATCCTCAGTATGAATTGTCTGACTCTGACATCTTGAAGCAATAATGTTTTCTAAAATGTTACTGTGTTTGCTCTAGTCCTGGCTACCTACTTGATCCTTCCATTTATTCAAAGTTTGCAATCTGTGTATTAGTCTGTTTTCTTTTAATGTTACGAAATACCAGAGGTTAGGTATTTTACGAATAAATCAGCTTATTTACTTCTCACTTCTAAATTCAAGGGATGACTGCAACATCAGTTCAGCTCCAGTGAGAACCTCGTGTGGACGACACTACATCAGTGAGAGTGCATACCGAGGGGGAGATCACGTGACATAAAAGAAACTGTGAGAACAGAGAGAGGCTAGGCGTGTGTGTGTGTGTGTGTGTGTGTGTGTGTGTGTGTGTGTGTGTTGTAGAAATGGGGACTGAAACCAAGACTTTAACACTAAATGACATTCTCAGGCATTTATATATTTTGTTTTGGCACAGAGACTTTCCAAGTCACTAAATTGCATAGGCTGGGCTTGAATTCTTGATTCTCCTGTCTTAACTTCCCAGACAACTGGGACTACAGCTATGTAGCATGTGCCCTTGCTCGTTTATAACACCACTCCTGTGAGAACTAACCTAGAACTATCTACATTCATTCTAAGGCAGCACCCCCACTGAACGAATGTTCTTTACTAAGCCTCACCTCTTAACATCACCACCTGGGGGACAAATCTTCCAACACATGAACCCTTAGGTGTTGTCTTACTTTTCTTTTTACTGAGAAGCAATACTCAACACTCACAAGTTAAAGGAGAAAAGGTTTACTTCAGCTCACAGTTTGTAGAGGCTTCAGGGAAGGATGGGATGACAGAGGGGCATCACAGAGTAGAAACAACCCATGGTGTGGCAAGCAGAAGGCAGCAAGCAGGGAGCAGCTGCAGCAAGACTGCCTTCCCTCTCTTTACGTCTCATCCAGGTTACAAACCTATTGATTGGTGCTACCCACACTAAGGGTGGGGCTTTCATTATCCATACCCAGAACTATGTCAGTTTCAATCAGTGGACTAATTTAGTATCATCCACCCTTAATCCCAGTATCATATGCTTTAGATCCTGTCAGCCCCACAAAGCCCCACTTATGAGGACATAAGGCCTTTAGGGGGGCATCTAGACACAAACCATAACTAGAATCAGACCACATCCAAACCATATCGTTCTGCCTTTGGCCCCAGAGGTTCACATCCTTCTTACAATGTAAAATGTATTTATTTCATTCTTAGAGTCATTTCAGTTTCCTCTAAAAGTCCAAATCCAGAGTCACATCTAAGATTCCAGGGAATCTTCTTCTAGTTGTTAGCCTGAAAAATCAGTAACAAATTTTCCTTGTAAAATAAAACTGCAGAACAAGGAAAGGATATACATTCCTACCCTCAAAGTGAAAAATAGAGAAAGAATAACTATCCCAGTGCCAGATCAGTACTCTGGAAGGCAGATATTGAATCCTAAATCTCTAAATCTGGCATCCTGTGCTAACCATGGTGGGGTTACACCCACCAAAGTCTCTTGAGTAGCCATGCCTCTCAAGTTTTCCTGATTTTATGCCATGGGCCTACTCTCATGGGCTGACTGCTGATACTAGCAGCTTTCTCAGATGGCACCAAATGCTTCTGGCAGTGTTGTCCCTTTGGGACATCACTCCCACAGCTCAACAGTGTTCTAACAGATAACTTCTGCCAGGCTATGACCTTGAACAAACTTCTCTTGGGTTTCCGAGGATTACCTCCTAATTTTTATAGAAGCTTTCATGATCCCATAACTCTTGCATTCTGTGTATCTGAAGCACAGAATGTCACAAATTACTATGCAGATTCCATCAAGGTCAGCCACCAACATAGATCATGCCTGAGCCCACTTGAAGCACAGCTACAGCTTCACAGAACTTCACCAGAAAACAAGCAATAAAATTCTAAAGCAGCTCTTGGCAGTGAGTCTGCTGAGAGAGACCCAGAGTTCCCTGAAACCACTGTGCCCTTTTGGCTTCTGGGTTGTAATGGGAGAGGCAGTCTCACAGATTCCTGTGACACTCAGCAGGCCATTTTCTCATTGTCATCATGAAAGCAGCTAGTCCCTTTTTATCTGCACTAATACCTTTAGACCCATGGTTCTTCAGCTGTTACCCTGCCTTTTTGGCTCTTTCCATCGTCAGGTTGTATGTTTTCCAAATCTTTCCGTTCTGTTTCATTTCGCTCCTGAGTTTCTCTGTAAATCGGACTAAAAGTGGCCAATAATATCCATGTCTCAAACCTGACTCCTTTGGTTTTTAGAAATTTCATCTGCCAAACAAACTAGAGTATTATTCTTAAATTCAGCTTTCCATAAATCTATAAGGCATGGGCACAATTCACCCACATTCTTTGCATTGATGTAACAAGAATGGCTTTTGCTCCAGTTTCCAATCCATTTGTCATTTCCATCTGAGACTGTTCCCTGGCTGTCTTGTTTTCTGAGCCTTTATCAGAGTGTCTATAATATTCCACTTACAGCCTTCTAAGTGCTTTTTTTAGCTTACTCATACAAACTGGCTCACTTTCTGTCCATTTCAAAAACTGTTTCCACATTTTCAGGTACAGTTATTCCAATGCCCCTACTCTTGCTACCAATTTTCTATAGTAGTCCATTTTTATGTTACTATAATGGAGTATCTGAGGCTAGATACTCTTTAAAGAAAAAATATTTGTTTAGCTCACGTTTCTAATGGTTTCCTCAGTGGGAACATGAACCCTTGAAGGACAATCCATGTCAAAACACAATACCTGTCACAGCATTCATAGAATGGGAAATAAGAAGGACAACTGAAATGTCATCAGTATCTATGAGCAGTAAAAAAGCACTTGATTCATATTACGTTTCAGAAAATCTAAATATGAAAATTAGTAGAAACTGTAATGTATTTTTCTTAACAAAAGCATCAAGAAGTAAAGGAACAATTTGCTGCATTTGCAGTAGTACCAAAAAAAAATGAACAAACAAAAAAACCTCACGCACATATAAGGAGCAGGTTTTTAGAAGCTACAAAGTAGAAGTGGATGAGCCCATCGCCAAAAGGGAATACGAAATTGATTGTGGCTTGTCAAGTGGGAGGCACATAATTCATGATGCAGTAGTGATTGAACAAGCTCTGTTCATTGTAAAACCTGACCACATGCTCTGTGTAATCTATACTTAAATCTTTTAGGAACCATGACACAAATATGCCTCCCCCACTTGTTAAATCTGAAACCTACAGTGAGTGTACCCTGGAGCTGTTAGTCTGATCCATGGCCATGGTTGACTTAGAAATGCAAACACAGAAAGGCTCAAAGTTGAGAATTAAATTTACAGCTGGGTTGGAAAGAGAGTAAGTAAATGGGGTGGATCACAATGTCAGAGGTCAAAAGCCATAGAAGGTCAATGCCATGTAATTTCTCAAAAACCAAATACCACATTTAGTTTGTAGGTCAAGAAGGAGTGGTCCACAAAGCGAGCAAGTCATAAAGGAAGGAAGCAAACTGAAACAGAGGCAAACATGGTACAGGCACTATTACTTCTTCACTCTTTAGGCTTGCTGAAGCTAAATTTGGTATCTGGGTTGAGTAAAGCCTGAATGTTGGGTCCTCAGAGAAGACACGAGGATGTCAGATCATCATCAGTCTGATTTAATTCAGCATTAGAGGAATGAGAGTAACAGAGATACGGTACCTGATCCTTTTCTCCACCCAGGCATTGGATGTAAAATAAATTAAAGAAGAACAATCAATCAACCTCCACTTATACCAAATGCTTGCAGTAATACTTCATGTGAAAAGATCCTCTCTTCTTATGTCTAATTTATTTTTCTTACTATCAACTATTTTAAGTGAAATCATATTAAAGTGATCATCTATTTTATTCTTCAGTGTCAAATACCTTATGTAGCTCATGTTTCCTATTCTTTGAAGTTTGACTTATTATCCTCATATGAGAATAAGAAATATGAACTTATTTTTCCAAAGGTATATTGTTAGTCAATGATAGATATTTGGAAGATTTGCTTTTAGATTTCTTCCTCCAAAGGGGAATGTACATGAAGTATATGCATGTACAAATATGTAATTTAATATATTTCAAATTTAATAGCTTGCCTTCAAAGTATCTTGGTAAAAGAGGGTTAATTAATAACTCACTGAAATATAATCAACACTTTTAAGGCCTCTACTATTAGAAGAATGTCAATCTTTTAAAAAGTATTAAATAGGCAGAAATTAGGCTACGCATAGACATGGAACACTAAAAGGAAGATAATATGCCCTGTATTTTTTAGTGACTGAAAAGTAACAATGGAGAATTATTTGCCTTCCCTGAATAGATACTTAGAGGTTCCTTGGGTTGGAGAAGAAGGTGGCAGAAGAACAAAATGACTGGTTCCAGTAAAACCATTTACCTACCACTGTGATCATCACAATTACTAATCTAGTGTCCAACTCATCCTTCCAAAGCAGACCCTAACACTGGCTCAGCAAAAGGAACCATTCATCTATATGATGACCTAGACATAAATTGCTTCAGAGTCGTCTGTGATGTAGTTGAATTTATAGCGCAGAATCTGATTAAAATGTATTTCCTGAGAGAAACAGTCACTGATTGTGGTTTTTCTTTGATAGTCTCTACCCAGATTACATTTGAGAGGGGTGATGAGATTTCCTTGGTCCAGCCAAACTGAACTTACCTTAAATTTTATTAGAGAATATTATCTTTTTGGCCTGTGTCTGCACTCTTTTTTTTTTTTTTTTTTTTTTGCGGCACCGGGAATTGAACTCACGACCTTGCGCTTACCAGGCAGGCGCTTAGGCCGCTGAGCTAGATCCCCGGCCCTGTGTCTGCACTCTTATTTGGCATTTCTGAAATGGGTTTGACCTATACTTTCTGAGGAAATTGAACAAAGAAGAGACAAGTGCTTGCATAAATTAATATCTCTTTTGCTTGTTCCAACCTCACTTTCAGTCAAATTCTTAACCAATGCAGCCATACATAGTACCCAAAACTGCTATTGACATTTTCTTTGCATATAAAAATACTGTCAATTCTCATACAAAGCAAGCAAACTGAAATCAGCATATCTTTTTTTATAAAAGAAGGTAGGCAATTTTGGTAGTTCACATTTTCTTTAGAATGCTTGTATTTTGTGACTACAATTATTTGGAGGGAAGAAAGAATGTATATCTAATCTAGTTTTCCTTTCAATTCGAACTAAGTGCAGCATTGATACCACCAAAAGCTTCATTATCGCAACCACTCTTTTTTCTCTACCTTTTCAACAGCAGCTGAACTCTGAAGAAAGAAATGTTTCAAGATCCTTTAACCCTGTGTTAATATTGAAATCTTGATGTCTGAAAATAAATTTTTATTATCTTTGTATCCTGGATTTGCGCAATTAACCTTGAAGCAGCTGTCAATTCTACTCATTTCAGAATCTTAAATCCTTCAGAGCCATCTTTTCTTAATTAACTTGTCTACAAGATACAAAGCTAGTATATATTTTCATATATATACATACATTTATATATATAAAATAAATAAAACCTAATATTGCTTTATCATGTTGGCTCACCATGTACTCTCCCTTTGTAAATTAGACACCATTTTGTTAAGGGTCACATTTTGTTTTTGGATGGGCAGGATTTCACACTCTCACAATAATTTACTGTTATTGGGGTAAAGAATTTCCCACTTGCCACTTGCAAATATGTTTGTGCTTGCCATTTTAAAATTACTGTCGCCTTTGGAGGTGGGAGAATGTCTTCCTTTGTCAAAATGGCAATGGGAGGCACAAGTGACAATCACTTTTCCTTAAGATTTGGGACTGCACAAAGCTGTCAGTTTTTAAAATGACACTGTGGCACAGCTTTTCTTTAAGATGGTGCCTTTCATTTTTGACTCCTGCTGTTCCTGACAGTTGAAATGGCAGCAGGAGGTAGAAACTAAAGTAAGTTCTCTTGGCATTTGCCCTTAGGTAGAAATTAATAATAGAAGAAGCAGGCATGTGCTTAAAAACAGTTAGTGTCAGATGTCACACAATGGAATGTGACCAATCCCCTAATGAGATGACCCAAACTGTCCATAATTTTCCAAAGATAGACTTAATTCTCACACTTGCTTGCAGTGTTAATCTGTGTTCTTATGCTTGCAGAGCATTTGATATGTTCTGGAATATTATGTTCTACTTTGAGAACTATTCCAAAATATTACAACTGTATTTCTCATTTAATCCTAAATTACTTGACTGCTTTGACTGTGATAAATTGCACATCAAACCTTTTTTTTTACTCAATGCAGTTATGATTTTTGATATGATTCTGATTTCACAATGTTTCATATAATGGCATTATGACACATCAAATAGCTCTGCTGATTTCAACCAAAACTTTAACCGCATGACTTTACAGATTTATTGGAACTATACAGACCCTTCTATCTTACTAGTTTATTTATGTGTTGCTGGATTTTAGTGTCTCTCTTCTTTGTCTGACATCTTTAGTTCTGCACCATCAGCTGGTTTTAGTTTCTTTCTTTGTGGATGGATGCTCTATTCCCAGGGTTTGGGATCTGAATCTTCAACAGAATTTAAATGATCCTCTCCCAAAGCACACTTTTCTAGTTGATTTCCTACATTCAGCTCTGGGAGTAAACCAGGGCACTTAGCTATGTGGTTATGTATAAGATATACATTCTGTCTTTTTACTCAATAAATTTTCATATCAGTTCCTATGCTACCTAAAAAATACATTAGTATGTACTTTATACTCTTGCATAATCTCCCTTTCCTTGCTTGAATTGATGTATATTGATTTATTCATCACTTCTTCCATTAACTTTATTTTATAAACTTTTTAACTCTCACTAATGTCTCTTTCTCAAACACGATTGCTTTTTTTCCTATGTATCTATTTTTGTCTGTTTCATTCAAAATGTTTTTCTTTTTCTTTTTTTGTGGCACCAGGGATTGAACTCATGACTTCACGCTTGCCAGGCAGGCGCTTAGGCCACTGAACTAGTTCCTGGGTTCTTGTCTTTTTGAGACAGGGTCTCACTATGCCATTCAGGCTGGCCTTGAGCTCATTTTGTAGCCCAGCTGGTCTTGAACTCACAATGATCCTCCTGTCTCAATCTCCCAAGTGCTGGGATTACAAGCGTGCGCCACCATGCCCGGCTTCAAAATGTTTTTCTTACTGGATGAATTTCCTGACTTTTGGGCAAGATTAATTATCCTTTAATAATTCTCCTCTCCTATAATTTTATAGAAATTATTGATTATATATTTAATTTGTCTATGTAAACTGTTTATTCATTTAATTTTACTTTGGTGTTGATTATATTCTGTAGTTAGCTATTCTCTTTATTACTAGTCTGTCATTCCTATTGCACAAATTAAGTTAGATGTTGTTCCATATTTATCATTTCATGTTGAGAAACAATTTTCCCCATACTCTCAAGTTACTAAGAAATTTTTATTTTCACAATTAGATGTATATTAAGTGTGATCCTCTGGTTTCAATGAATACACCAATGTATTCTTGCTCATTTCATTAAATATTTTTTGTTGCCTATTATTTTCTTTTTTCTGCATATATTTGAACAAAGGTTATTTCACTCTGTGTTCTACTGCAGGCATTGCAAACCTTGACTGTGTATCAGGATCTCATTGGGAGTTTTGAAAAATACAGATTATCTGGGATCATTTCAAACTTACAGATCCTATATTTCCTGGTAAAGATTGCAAGAAACTTTATTACGTCCACTAAGAATTTTAGGTGTGTCATTTGAAGTTAGTCCTAGGCATTTGGCAACCGATGCTAAATATTTTCCATTAGAAACTAATTGTGTTTAAATATTAGAAGGAAATGAAGATGGAAAAGTTGCTTATGAAGACTCTATCATGCCCACCTACTTATTGTCCAGCCCTGCCTATAGGACTGTTTGTTCATGGAGAGCAGGACTGCAGCCTGTGGATGGCTAATTCCTTTTATCTCATCTCCTTCTTAAGACATGGGAACACGCCACTCATATTTGTTAAGCACAGAACCTGTCTGAACTTTTTCTTATCAATAGGCTTGGCTTCAAGACAATCTGTCAGGACAAGTTTGAAGGCAGATTTTAAAAAAAATAACACGGAAATAGCTCTCTAGACAAGCAGGGATACATAGAAAACATGCAAGAAGAAATGAGTGAAGAAGTAGGCAAATGTTTGAAACTTGCTGGAAAATGATTTTGAAAGGTTAAAAGGCAATATAACACTTGCCTACCCTGCATGAGGCCCAGGGTTCAAACCCCAGCACTTCCATAAAACCAAGCCAAAACAAAAAATAATGAACAAAATAGAGACAGAGAGAGACAGAGACAGAGGAGGGAAGAAAAGAAAAATAGTAATAGCTAACTTTCTTTTAAGGTCACTTTAAAAAAAAACTCAATTTCTTGAATGTTTCATTGTTCAAACAGGACAGTACTTCTGACAACTATTTTTTTGTGGGGAGGGTGGGTACTAGGGATTGAATCTAGGGCTTTCACACTGAGTTATGTTCACAGTCAATTTTACTTTTATTTTTTAAATTTTGAGACAGTCTCTCTAAGTTGTTAAGTTACCTAGCCTGGGCTTGAACTCTCTCAGTCCTCCTGCCTCAGCCCTCCGAGTGCTGAGATTACAGCTAACTCTTTTAGTATGTTGTTCACAAAAATGAACTTCAAAAAAAAAGACAAATATCTTTAGACATATTTTAAATTTTATTTTATGTTTTTAGTGAGAAAATATAGTAATGGAAGGGTATTCTGTAAAAATTATACATTTTGGTGTATGAACATTGATTTAATTTTCCAGTTTATGTAGCAATAAATATGTGTGTGTGTTCTTCAACACCATTTTCTTATGAGAAGATCAAGTGTAATCTTTTCAAGATTTGTAGGTACTAGCATGCAATTAGTACAAAGATCTTCAGATTTCTCAGAAAAAAGTTAATTTCTAATCACTGAGTAACAAGTCAATAAAAAAACTTTCATTTGGACACTGATAAAAAATGATTTCATAGCCGGCCCTGGTGGCATACACCTCTAATCCTAGCACTCTGGAGGCTGAGACAGGAGAATCATTGTGAGTTCGAGACCAGCCTGAAAAAGACAAGGGCTGGGGATTTAGCTCAGCGGACTAAGCACCTGCCTGGCAAGTGCAAGGTCATGAGTTCGATCCCTGGTGCTGCAAAAAAAAAAAAAGAAAAAAGAAAATGATTTCACTTATTTCCTTGCAGTCTCAGCTAGTATCCTTCTGCAGTAGGTGTGCTGCAATAGTTTGCTTAAGATTATAGGAAAATTTGTGCAAGAAGGCTGATCCTGGCCTGCCTGTGAATGGTAATTATCATGTACAGGAGTAGGCCTAACACTAAGGAAACTGACAGAATAGTGGGTGTGAGGGGAAGAGGTTTTCTTACCAACTGTTAAACTTCCTTATTTTTGAACTTGTTGTAGCCAGTGACTTAGTGTGCCGATGCAGTGCACACGCCCACCAGCTGAGAGTTATAGAGTGTGTGATCCACTATACGTTCTCTCTCTGCAGCAATGATCGTTAATGTTGCAAAGACCAGCTATTTTGTCAAGTTGGGATCAGGAATGAGGAAAATGTGAAATTGCTACAGTTGAGATCTAAAATGTCTCTTAAAATTCTCATGTTTGTGGCAAGTGATTGGATCATGAGGGCACTACACTCATCAGTAGATTCATCCGTTGATGAGTTCATAGCTAAATGTGCTAAATGTTCTGTTGATGGTGGGGCCTGGTCGAAGGTGAGTCCTCGGGAGGTTGGTCTGCAAGGGTATATTTTTGTCCTAGGTTCCTTCCGTTTCTCTCTGCTTTGTGGCTGCGATGGGTTAAGCACCTTGTCCTCTGTCATTCCCCTCTGCTATCTTGTTTCTGCATTGAAGCCAGTTGATCATGAACTAAAACTGTGAGCCTTTAAATTGTGGGTGTTGGATATTTTGTCCCAGGAACAAGAAAGTGATGAAGATAGAAACTTTGTCCAGCTATCTTGCGTTGATCATATGGAATGGTCTGGTATTAAATTATTGTTTAAAGTTACTGAGGCTTGGGGGCTATTTGTTCTTGACTTACTACTAAGGTCATTGTGACTGATACACAATGTTCACAAAATATATCCTTGATATATAGCTTATTGCCATATAAAATAGTTTCACAATTCATTAATAGTTCCCAAGGTTTCCATAAGTTTTGTGGGTTAAAAATATACATTTTGCCTATGGTTTAAAAATTATTACAAAATTTAACCATATAATATCAACCTTTTTAAAGAAATATAAGTAATATAAAAATTTACTTAATAACCACAAAATATAAGATCAGTAAAAGTTAAAATTTAAAAACCATGAATGTATACAATTATGATTTACTACATGAGAATAATAATGATTTAAAATTTTTAATTTAGGGAAATCTTAGAGTTCTGTAGTCTGTTGCCTCATGTAGGCAGAAACGTCCTTAAGAATTGTCTTTCGCCTCAGTCGATATGTGGTGACTCATTAGGTGACTCATTATCTTTTTGAGTCAGCAAATTCTATTGTTGAAAATTGTAATTGAGTTGCACTTTCTTAAATTCAAAGAAAATTATTTTTTTCTGAGGGTTAGGTTCTCTTCTACTAGGAAATTCCCTTCTGAGTCAGCCAATTCTATTGCTGGACAATCATAATTATTAGATAGAGCGCTTTTAAAAAATGTATTTAGCAAAATCTTTTCCCTATTAGTTTTTTTGCAAGTTCTACCCTCAAGAAAAGTTTAGATTAAGTCTCTTCCATAGTTCACATGAGAATGCTTAAAATATTTGAAGTTAGTCATGTGTTTCTATATTCTATTAGCCTTGAATACTTTATTTTTTCAACCCTTGATTACAGGAAATCCTCATATCATCTGAAGAAATTGATTGTTCCTTTCCAGATACACTAATTTAAAAACAGTTCCTTTAAAGTATAATAAGAACATCTTACATGTGGTCAGGTAGGGTAGGACACCTTCAGAGTACATAATGATTATTTTTCTTCAGTATTATGCTTCTGTTTTTACAGGTTGTTATTGTATTAACATTTTTAGAAATTAAAGTGGGCAACTCAATCATCTAAGACTTTTATTTGTAATCTATTACCAACATAAGGATTCCTCTATCTTTTCTTATGTAATAGATTTTGGAGAACAATATAGAAGTTTATATTTATTTGTAATAATTGTCATTTTAAGGTAAATATTACTCAAATTTAATTCCACAAAGTTGTCTTCAAATAAACATTGGTGTGTATGCTTACAAACTAATATTGATAAATGAAATACATATTTTCATGTACTTTGTTAGATCTTCTTCTTATTATTTTCAACTGTGTAACATGATCTCTGATATACTCAAATATGTCAAAATTAAAAACAATTGGTGACTTTTTCTGTGAAATATTTGTTAACAGTGATTTCCCTTCTATTCATGTTACTTCCAAGAAAATACATTCAAATGAAAATTATTTTAAAATATTAAACATCATCAGCAGTATAATGAATAAGTAAATGACAAATTATATTAAATATTCTATGAAGTGCTAAACCAGGCAGATGTAAACCATGATGTTTGAAAATAGGTTATTGGTTACTCTTGGGTTTTGCTGAATTATAACTAAAAGAGGGAAGGGAAACTACTTCCAGGGTGTTGATGAGGCTTTGTTTCTTGATATAGGAATTATATTCACAATTAGTGAAAAAGTCGTTCATGTATTTCCTTACAATGGATACAAGTTTTTGCATGTATCTTTTACTTCAACAAAAAGATATTAGCATCTTAAGCATTTTCTTATTGAGAATTCTAATATTTTTCTAAACTATTGAATTCATTTAGTAGAATATTTAAAAGGTAAAATCTATTTCCTGGCTTTCATCTGCAACATTGCCCTTATTTTGGTTACCTTTTTAAAAAATCCTTGTGGCGTTAGAGTAATTTTATCATTGCTGAAGTTTTGCACCTATCACAAATGTCCCACAGACAGAGCTCTTCGAGTGTGATGGGATTAAGTATTAAGTGAATTCCAGTTGTTATTAGAAGGTGATTATTGTTGGTTAGTGAGATCTCTTCACTTTCCCTCCGCTACTTCTTCATGCCAGGAAGAATAATATTTCTTTACATAACTGACTAAAGACTGTTATATTTCTTTATTCTATTGACTCTCAGCCTTGCAGGGTGCTCTCATATATCCTTCTTGAAATCTGCTGAGAGTGGCAGAATGGGCCCATTAAAAACATTTTATTGTTAGTTTGCTTCAAGTCATTGGACCAAAGATAATTAATAGTGAGTTAAAGATAATGCAGTCAGTAAGTACAGGTGAAAAGTGCTGGAAGAGATCAATAAAGAGAAGCAATGAAATATAATAGAAAAAGCAAACAAAGGGCACTGAAAAAAATAGTGAGGAACAAGACCTGAGAGAAGAAATGAGAAATGAAATGATATATAGTTAAAAGAGAAACAAAATGTTAAAGTGGTTCCCTTTGCCCACATGTCCCATTCCTACCCTACCCTAATCTTGCCATGATCCTCCTTTCTTGACTCTTAGTTCGAAGCTTGCTGTCCTGGGCCTCGTAGAGAACTTCGCCATATCTCTCTTTCTCTAGAAATCTTTCTTTTTTTTTTCCTTTAATTCATGTAAGAAACATTTTGGAGGACTAGATATTCTGCCTGGCTCTGAGGGCGCAGAGGAAATGGAGCACACAAGCCCTGAACCTCTGAGGCTTGCTCTTGGGCCAGATCTGTGTGACTGCAGTGACCCTGCCCAAGATTCTGCAATCACGTTTCTCAACGTGTTTCTCTTTAGGACCATATAATGGTACCAGTTGGTATTTAATTATTGAACTTTTTAAACTTCTAAAATTAAGCTTAATCTTCTAAAATTCTATGTGCGCTTCAGTATTTATTGCCTAAATGTAGATAGCTTGGGGTTGGATGGTGTTTTTACTAAAGCAGACCCTTCTATCTGGTTTAGGCCTTGTGATTGTTCTCGTTCAGTCTCTGTTCTATATTTTAGAGGTCAGGTTATAGGGAAACATGTCTCAAGTGCCTATTTTATGTCAGTGCTCTTCTAGGAGAATAAGACATACGCTACATTCCAGAAAGAAATGAAAAGAAAAACACAAAATCCTGTATAGCAGGTAATTAATTTAGGAAAGCAATGCTTAAGAGACCCAGTAGATCTCAGTTTAACTTTTTAAATGTTAAAATGGTTAACTTTTTTTATATTATGTATGGCATTTGCAGGTCTAAATAACCTTAATTTTGGTCTCGTAAAATTTCTTTGCTCTGGCAAATGCAGATAGAAGATTCGTCTCATGGGATCAAGCAGAGTTTTAAAAATTTCACAAATAACTTTTAGAGAGAAAATAAACTGACAAACATTACTATGTTTCTCACATAGCAACTATATGTGTATATATATATATATATATATATATACCCACAGCACAATAGTTGATTTCCTTACATTCCCTAGCATCAGCCGTAGCTTACTTTAAAAAGTGGGACTGGGTTCTTTGGGGGCATATTACTTGCTCTTAATTGTCTTTTCTGCTATCTGTGGATATCCCCTGTGATATTCTGACTGCTTTAGAGGTCTGGGCAACCATACTCAATTCATCATCATCAGAATAAAAATATATCTACACATTACGTTGAATTAAGGGTATTTCTCTGTTTCACTTTGTACTGCAATTTAAATGAGCCAAAGTGATACATTTTTATAGCATTTTACATACATAAAATTTGCACTACTACTAAAATATAACTTTAATGTCATAATATAATCAACTTGATATCATAAATTAAAACCATAGGAATATCTAGCATTTAAATAACACACTATTACAGTGAATTTTTAAAACATTTTATTTAGTTAAACAACTTAACTATCCTGTCTTTACATAACTTGACATTTTAATGTAAATAGTATCAGCTGCAGACAAAAGTTATTTTGGTAATGCCTTTATTGATAGTATAATTCAAATCAAACATTAAATCTAAATAAATCAATTGGTGCAAAATTATAGTGGGAAATACTATGGTTTCTGCACAATTCTAGAGTAGTGGAGGATAAATATACAGCATAACTCCTTTTCTGAAACAGAAAGAAAAATACAAGAGTATATATAATTGAATGATATTATACAGCAGAATTATATTTCCTATAGGAGTTAGGAGAGGTATAGGAGTGAAAATTCAGGCCCAGAAGTCAGTCAGGAGGACCTATGAACCACATGTCCCAACCCTAGCTGATGCCACCTCTCTCCTGAGTCCTCCACAACACAGGGAAACTGAGGTGATGACCAACAGACTGACCAGATTACAAAAGAGACAAACACCCTGGAGGAGATTTCTGACACAGGACTGAAGTGTTATCCTACCACAGAGAGCATAAGAGCTAAACTGGAATCTCTTGAGAACACCCATAAGGCTCAGATGTGGACCAGGAAGATCACAGAGCCTGTATTTTGTTGAGGGAACCCAGGTTTGGAGAGTGTAATCATCAGAGGAGATGGTCCTGAAGAAAAAGGCATTTAGTCTGGTCCTATATTTGAGCTCTGGCATTGGTGCCTACATTCATAGAAATTAGTGTTCTGAATCATTACTGGTCAACATAAAAGTGGTCTAATTGTCTTCACTAAAATTGTAGTCCTCTTTGTTCAGTAAAGAGGTAATCATGAGTATTTCCTGGGTTGTGTCAATATCCAGTTGACATTTGATGCCATTAATGCTACTGAATTTACTATTATAGCCGTGATAACATTTTGCTGACTGACAAGTCGTTTTCTTTTCTATGTCAATATCTGAATTGCCTGGGGATTGTAAAAATACTGCGACTCATTTCCAAAGAACGGAGCACTGGGCCACAGAATTTGTAAGCCTTAGCATAAAAAACAAGCTGGTAAAAAAGAAATATGAAAATACAAGGCAACAGAATAACTTCCCCTAGAACTGGTTCAGGAGGCACTGAGGGGTAGGAAATCAAAACTTACACAGCTGATCTATCTCAACGGGTATAATAGAAGTAAACAGTTTAAAAAGGTGCTTTGTGAATTCAAAGAAGATATAACTCGTCAAATAACAATAATGAAAGAAATGATCGGCAAATCTGGAGAAGATACCAATACACAACGAGTGGAGCTAAAGAAAGATACTGAAAACATGAATGCCCAGCATAGAAAAGAATGGAAACCATAAAAAGTTCTGTAAACAGAAATTTCAGTGATTAAAACACAATCGAAAGTAAGGGTAGGGCAAGTGACAGATGTGAAGACAGAGTGCCAGATCTAGAGGACAGGGCTGTGGTCAATGATCATTAGTGAGAAATACCTTAAAATCAACAAGGGAACAGGAAAAGCAGATGCAGTAACTCCTAGACAACTCAAAGAAGATGAACAGAAGAGTAATTGGAATTAGTGAAAAATCAGAAGACAGAACAAAGGACATAAAAAACCTGTTTACATAAGTAATAGCAAAAAAAGATTCTAGACACATAGACGAGGCAAATAGAATGCCAAGTAGTGATAAACAGAAAATAACTACTTCACACCATGTAATAATTAAAATACCAGAAACCCAATACAAGAACAGAATCTTGAAAGCTGCTAAAGAAAAGCAACACATCACCTACCAAGGGAAACCCATCCAAATTACAACCGATTTTTCAATACAAAAGTTAAAGGCAAGGAGAGCATGAAATAAAGTGTTTCAAGGAATAAAAGGAAATAAACTCCAAGTCAGATTATCATATACTGAAAAATTATCTTTCAAAATTGATGGAGAAATAAGATATTTCCACAACAAAGAAAATCTAACGAAGTTCATGACCATCAAACCAGCACTCCAAAA